>JAJOOS010010205.1:0-40405 GCA_029582725.1 Solanum chiquidenum | reverse complement strand
AATAAACATTCACATGTTTTGCACAACTTACATGTATATACTACACTTTATAATAAACATATTTAAGATCACAAACTCTATCTAATATTTTAACATTTTGTATCATTATTATTTATTTATTTTAATTTTTAGGAAACTCTATTTTTATGTATTTTCATCCAAATTATATATCACATATTATTACATATTTTTTACACTCGACTACTATCTTATTTTATTTTATTTTTTCACGTCTTAATAAAATGACATATTTTCATAAATTTAACATCTATATATTTTTAGGATAATTTTACTATGATACATCTATATTTTCCAACATATAAAAATTAACATACTTTTAAGTACATTTATTTATTTATTTATTTTACAATATGATAAAGATGCTACTATTAAATCTATTTTATAAGACATATATATGTCGTACCTTATATTTTACTTTTTTCTTAAACTAACCACTTAACTTATCATTGATTTTTAAAGCAAATAAATAAACAGGTTTTTCTAATCATATTTTCCTAAATTGAGTTTAAGGACTGTCTTCGGATAGGCTCTGAGGGATGCTTAACACCTTTCCCTCGAGTAACCAAAACCCTTACTTAGAATCTCACTAGTTTCGCAAATCAAAACAGAGTCTACATTTACATATTTAAAAAATGGTTTTCCTAATATTTTCCTTAAAATTTAGGTGGCGACTCTAAAACAAAACAATTTTTTTTTCAAAAACCAGAGTATCAGTCATATTATGTTGTGAACTGTTTCTGCCGGTTCGAAATAGGGTGCGACAGCTTGGCGACTCTGCTGGAGAACTCACCTAGGTTTTAAACTTATTAAAAACTCAATGTAGGAATAATATTTATGATTACGTGTTTATTTTCAGCCTATTATTTGATCTATTGCCTTGACTAAAAGGTCGCAGGTGAAATCCAAGCTTGTGTTCCTTATTTGTTTTAAAATGCTACTTGTTATTGCTTTCCTTACACTGTCATTTGCACATTCTATCGAGTTTTTGGCCGTACGCGCACACACTGTACACGCGAGGGGTGTTCCTGCACTTCTCCGAAACTCTCTTTGGATTCCTTAGTCTCAGAGTTGGCGCAATTAAGATAATGCACCTTCTCGCAATTACTTAGTCCCACTCTCAATCATCTAGAAAAAAATCTTACTCTTTAAAATAGGTCATGTTGCATAGCCTTAGGCAAGACAGTATACAGTATTATCGTTGCATTTAGGAAACCACCCAAATGTCAATGAGTTTCTTCTTTAAAACTCGACGACATACACTTTATGTGTAATTGATATAAATAATCCAAACTAAAACACTTTACGGATTTGGAGTAAATAAATTCATCATACCCTTTAACCTTTTTTTCAGATGTAAATCAACAAAAACCTTCCTAATATCAGAATGATGACTAAGGTCCGTCGAACTCTTAAAGAGTGGTGGGGAAACATCCGAGTGGCATATGGGAATGAGATTATGCCACACTTGGGGTCGTTAACAAATCTGCTGAATGTGGAGGCAAACAAGTCACTCATTACTCTAATGATTGAATTTTGGCAACCAACAACAATGACTTTCCAGTTCACAGATTTTGAAATTACACCAACACTGGAAGAGATAAGTCAAATTGCTGACTTACCGTTGACTGGCAGAGCATCTTTGGCCCCGCGCACTACATCAGGAAGCAGTTTTCTCCAGTGTTTGGGTTTGAGGGTAGGTCGATGTTTGCGAAGAGTTGACGAGGGATGAATCAGGTTGGATTTTCTATTTAAAAGGTTCGGTCGTCGAGATAACTATGATAGGTTCCAACAAGAATTCTTCATCTCCATGGTTGATTGGGAGAGACTCAAGGCTATTGTCTTCGTGATAGCCTTTTTTGGGTATTATGATCTTTCCAAAGAAAAAAAGATTGTGTCGACATCAACCGACTGCCTATGGTCATCTTCATGTTTAGAGGACCTGTTAGAGTGACCATGGTACCCATGATCTTGGCAGAAATATTTAGATCATTATCCATTTGCTTTAGAGGATATGATCACTTTAAGGGAAGTATGTTATTGCTACAGATTTGGGCATTGGAACACTTCTATCAAAGACAAGCAGAAAATAGCACTGAAGCAGACTTACACAATAAAATCAGAAGCCATGCGATGATATTAAGCATGTGGGATTCCCCAAATAATGAAGATGGTTGGCGCCTTTTCCTGACCCACCTCACAGGGAACCACATTCAATGGCGACTACCGTGGATCCATGGCCGAGCTTTGTTGAGAGCTAATCAGGCCTATTTCATTTAGTTAATTGGGATGGAAGGCTTCCAGCCTTACGAACCTCTAAGAGTCCTCCGACAATTTGGGATTACCCAAGGTGTTCCTCTATGGTCAAATATGGCATTGATAGAGGTCGATTATGAAGGAAGAATCCCGATCGAAAGGATCGTTGTTTTGTTACAAGGATGGTGTGGTATTCTTGACTCGGACATATGCGTTGAGTCGTGGTGCACGCCTGCATATTATACATGGTTTATGATGGGAGGAATTCTCGCTAGACCTAGCTATGAGGGAATCTTGGGGTTCACAGACACTCTAAGATCAAATCAAATTGGCACAGAGCTAGTGAATCTCATGCACATCACTACCAATATGTATCAATAGACCATCTCATACATGCAGTTGATGATGAACCAAATGAAGAGATGGCGGAATACCCAGAAGAGGATCCTAGAGAGCCAAATGAGGAGATGGAAGAAGATCCAGAAGAATACCCAGAGCATGACCCTAACTTGTACGACCCTAGAGATGGATGAGTGATGCATATGGAAGATGAACTTGCTCCAATAGAAGAAGACGCTATCTCTGAATATGGTTCCATAGGGTTTGATGAAAGGGAGGATTCAAACGACTGGGAATTGAAAATCGACGAATCCTCAGAGTATCAGCCGGGGACTTACTATGATTTGAGAGACGATGATGATGCCCCAACCTGGCCGTAGATCATCTTTCTTCCTTGAATTCCCTCATAAGCTCTTTAAAGTGACGTGTGGCCTATCCCTCTTGTATCCCTTGTGGCCACCATTGTACTTTCATTTCTTCGGCTTCTGATTGCCTACCTCATTGTAATAGCCAGACTACTTAATCAATGAAGTTAGTTTGCCCCAAATCTAAAATGTGTTATAATGGATTATTTATTATCAAACTAATTGCAACGTAGGCCTACCTCAGGCAAAAAGAGTTTCTATATTAGGACGCGTTTTGAATGTCGCCGAATTGGCGTACATATGTGTTACATTTATGTATTTGTTACATCTTTCAATATTTCCTAAACTAACATAGTTTCCTTTTTCTTTGTTTTACTTCCTTTATTTATCCCCGAAAGTACCTTGATTTGTGTCGACTTGCAAACTGGCTGACTCACGATATAACCTTTGATCAAAAGGAAAAATGATTGATAAAGATGAGTTCAACGCTGCTGTAAATATAATAGTACCTATTGAGAAACCCAAAAGTTCTCGAAGTATAATCCACATTCGAAATCAGGAAAAAATGGTTCACATGGAACAGGAACTGGAAGTATACTTCCCAAAGGCTAACTCGCCTTCTGTCGACTTACCAAATCAGCTAGAACGAACTCAACACGCTCCCGCTCACGATCGAATTCCACCGGCTTCCCCAACCGCAGTCAGGACCATTCCTGACCTCTCTAATCACGACCCTACTGTACCTACGATGCAACAAATACTTGGGGCACATGTCACCGCTCCCTATGAGCCACCTGTTCCACTTGTATATGCCGCTGGAGCTCATACATTCACAACGCTAGCGGTGGTTAATGTCCTGTACGAGATCGATCAATACGCAGAAACGGAAAAAGATGCTCGGTTGAAAGAGAATGCATCGATCAATGCCCAATTTCATGGTCTGAAAAAAGTATTGGAAAACTTACAAGTCACTGGAGGAACAAAGAGTTTGGATTATGATGACTTGTTCATCCAGCAAGACCTAGACATGCCGGTAGGGTACAAACCACCGAAGTTTGACATTTTTAATGAAAAAGGTGACCCTCACACACATTTAAGGGCATATTGTGACAAGTTAGTCAGTGTTGGGAGAAATGAGAAGTTGGGGATGAAGTTGTTCATATGGAGTCTGTTTGGAGAAGCATTAGCCTGGTATACGCGCCAAGACCCTCGCAAATGGCGTGACTGGCAGGAAATGGCTGAAGACTTCATGACTCATTTCAGATTTAATACTGAAATTACAACTGACAAATTCTCATTGGCCAACATACAGAATAAGCAATCAGAGAATTTCCAAGAGTACGCACAACGTTGGAGAATTGAAGCCGCAAGGGTACAACCACCACTAGACGAGAATGAGCTCACATAATGCTTTATTCGAGCTCAAGAGCGTGTCTACTTTGACAAGATGATGTCAATGATGGGACAAAAGTTTGCAAAATTGGTCAAGATGGGGAACTTTATAGAGGAGAGTGTTAAATATGGGAAGATTCAGTTTATGGTTGCATTGCAAGCAGCAAGTAGGGCTATACAATCGAGCTCCATTGGCGCATCAAAAGGAGAAGAGAGGGTGTTTCAACTGTCACTTATCAACAAGGAAGACCGTCCCACCGATACCCCAACAATCCCCGGATTGTTGCACAGACTTCATACGTCCCATACCAAGTATATAATACCCAACCCTATTATAATACTTCTCGAGCACCAGCATACCAAAATACTCCAAGACCATACGTTTTTGTCCAAACATCCATCCACCAAAGTAGACCAGCATATGCACCAAGACCGCGTCCAAATCTCAAAGCTAGAAATAATCGCGCTTACACACCAATTGTCGAACCTTATGCCCAATTGTTTGAGAGGTTGACGACAGCGGGAGTGCTACAACCAGTTGAAGGGAAATTTCCTGATCCAATCCCTCGTAACTTCGATGGAAACAAACGATGCGCTTACCACTCAGGAATTCAAAGACATGACACAAAAGATTGTTACGGTTTTAAGAACCGAATCAAGTCTTTGATCAGGAGAGGAGTAATCAAATGCACTACAACGCCTCCTAATGTGAACAACAACCCCTTGCCAAACCATGAGAATCGGGAAGTCAACATGGTTACTCTAGATGGAGAATATGGAGGCCCTGACTGTCCAGACGAAGATGAAGCAAATGTCATGACATCTTCGGTGCAACCTGTTATCACTGTTCAACTAAGGGAACCTCTGACCGTCCAAACATATCTCCGAAGAGTTGTAGTGACCACTCTAATTGCCGAAAAGCCTGAGTATGACACAGAAGCAGTCCCATGGGACTATCGAGTAGGCGACAAAGGTAAGACGATCGACACTGCCGTAGCTCAAGAAATGACTAGGACGGGAAGGTGTTATTCCCCAGTGGACCTAAGTCAAAGAGTTCTTGGAAAAGAACAGAATCCAAAGAAGAATGTTACCGATGCTGAAGTCGCAGAGTTTTGGAAGAAGATGCAATCTAGAGACTATTTAGTCGAAGAGCAATTGAAGAAGACGCCAGCCCACATATCCATTTGGTGTGTGCTTATGAGTTCTGAAGCTCATAGGAATGCTCTGATAGAGGTGTTAAGTGGAGTAAACATTCCAAAAGAAACCACAAGTGAAACCTTAGCTGCAACAATTGGAAGAATAGTGAAAGCTAACAAGATTTATTTCCATGATGATGAGTTGCCTGCGGAATGGGCTGGGCACAAGAAAGCGCTTCATATCGCAGTCAAATATTGTGATAAGACTGTGACTCGAGTTTTAATTGATGGCGGCTCTGGATGCAACATCTGTCCTTTCACCACTCTGAGGGATTTAGGTGTTAATATGGGAGAGATAAGGGAAAGTCGTGTGAAAGTTAGAGCCTTTGATGGAGCGCAAAGAAGTGTCATCGGAGAGATCTATCTCACATTGCAAGTGGGGCCGGCTGAATTCTTCATCCTATTTCAAGTAATGGATGGATCATCCAACTACAACCTGTTGTTGGGAAGACCATGGGTTCACATGGCGAGAGCGGTTCCTTCCACTCTTCATCAATGTGTAAAGTTTGAGTAGGGTTGTACAGAAGTCACTATCCACAGAGAGCTCAGTCACCCCATTCATTCCATCAATTCTATCCCAGTTACCAATGAGTTAGACGGAGCTACTTTTCACACTTTGGAAATCATGCAAGCTGTAAGGGTCAATGAGGAAGCAGAGCCCGAAGATACCAAATTGTCAAGTACAACAAAAATGGTTGCGTCAGAGATGTTGAAGTATGGGTATCAACCAAAGAGTGGACTTGGACGCAAGTCCAATGGTATAGTTGAGCCAATCCAGCTGAAGCATCAGAGAGGTACCAACGGACTCGGATACAAGTCTGCCTTGGGAAGATTCCACCAGGGGGCAAGCGACACAATCTTCGTGCCAGAACAAACTTTGACTCTAGATCAGGCAAGCGATGATGACATCGTAGAAGGAATAGGCAATATGTTTGTGGCCATGGCTGGAGAAGAGGAAGAGATAAATCTCACCAAATTGACCATTCGTGATGCCGAACCTGGAGAAATCTTGCAGAACTGGACCATCAGCCCGTCCCTATTTCAACCAGAGTCCTGGTAGTGTGGAAAAGTAGTTTTGATTTTAAAATTCGCATGATCAAATTGAGGCTTGAATCATGCCTAACTTTTTGTTGCTTGCCTCTTCTAAAAGCTAGAATGCTTTGAAAATAAAAAGTCTTTGTTTTTCTTTAAAAAAAAATTCTCGTTATTTTAAATATCTATTTATTTTTTACTTACCTTTTACACTTCTCAGCACTTATATTAATAAAAATCTTCGTTCAACGGTTATGACATGTAATGAATCCACCGAGCAAGGTGAAAGTGATGAACAAGATCACAAAAAATATGATGAAAACATGATGCCTGGAAATCTACCACATGAGATTGGGCAAGTTGAAAGCCAGAAGAAACCCAATATGGATGACAACTTAGAAAATGATGAGATCGTGAAGGAAACACTAGTCAGCATACACTTGGAGGCTGAAAGAAAGCAAGAGTTTATACAGTTGCTTAAGCAGTACGTTGACGTATTTGCTTGGTCTTATGATGACATGACAGGATTAAGCACTGATATTGTCTCGCACAAATTACAATTTGATCATACTTGACTACTAGTTAAACAAAAGACAAGAAGCAAGATTTGAGTTTGAGGATCAAGATGCATTAATCTTAGCGGAAATAGACGGCAGAGTGAGCACAAAGCCAATCAATTCAGACGCCATCAAGAATACTACATCTGAAGACCTCAAGATTAGCGCTTATTTTTGTACTTTTGCATTTTGATGTAAACAGAACTACGTCTAGACCTGACTTCCCACGGTGGGGTACGTAGGCAACCCACATCGGATCCGATCTCTCTTAGAAAACCCAAAATCATCATTTCCATGTATTTAGAACTACGCTCGACCTGAATTCCCTCGGTGGGATATGTAGGCAATCCTTGTTGGATTCGGTCCCTTGCATTTCATATTTTTCACGTTCCCTTTGTATTTGAACTACGTCCTGACCTGATTCCACTTAGATACGTAGGCAGCTTGAGTCAAGCTCGGTCATTGCATTGCATATTCTTACTTTTCCCTTGCATATTTTTCTTCCCTATTGTAATCTGAACTACGTCCTGACCTGATTCCACTTGGATACGTAGGAAGCCTGAGTCAGGCTCGGTCCATTGCATTTCATATTTTTCACTCTCATATTATATTCGAACTAAGTTACGACCTGATTCCACTTGGATACGCATGCAGCTTGAGTCAAGCTCGATCACTGCATTACATACTTCTACTTCTCCCGCTTGTATTCGAACTACGTTACTATCTGATTCCTATCTTGGGGATACGTAGGCAGCCTGAGTCAGGCTCGATCAATTCTCTACATAATTTCCATTTTTTTTTCTTACCCTTAGGAAATACTTTCTCATAGTTAGCGTAACCTCAGAATATGAAGAATCTCGATCGTCGCAATGTCTACAAAATAACTAGGGAAGCTTCATCAGGAGGGTAAAAACTACAAGAAGACCATGTTGGATATAATCAACAAAATAAAAGCTCGATGGACTTCGGAACATGTCATAATCTAAAAACGCTGGAGAATTACTATGTATATATATACCTAATATATACGTAATATACTTATTTTCTAGAAAAACAAGTTAATGCTTTTCAAAAAGATTTTTTTTCTCTTTCTACTCTTCCACCTACCCAGTTCCTAGGTTAAGAAACTATATGCGGGACTGAGAAGGTGTCGAAGGATTCCAGTGACGAGGCTTCAGTCTGTGAGTCAATACAAATAAACACCCCCTCCCAAACTAAATTTTCTTGGAGTGCAGGAACACAGGAATCAGGGAAAATAACATGAAGTCTCGGGGAATGACCAGAAACGCCATTCGATTTCTCACAATCATGAGCCAAAACACTCTTTCCTTACTTTATTTCCCGAAAGTACTTCAACTTGCATCTTATGTCTAAGAATATTTCATTTCATTTTTTTGCAGGTACGCTCGAGATCCAAATCAAATACTGAAGACAAGAGGGCCCTCGTAGGAAAATAGGATAGTTAGCTTTCTGTCAAAATAACTCCACCAACTGGAGCTTGTAAACCAACCTCATCAAGAACTCCGCCAATCGGAGACCACCGTCACACAGCGCCAAACTCCACAAGCCTGGGGTTGTACATATCAAATGTAACTCAAACTCTACCGATTGGAGGTTGTACATAGAAAACTTCGTCAAACTCCGCCAACCGGAGGCTGTACATAGCAAACTTCATCAAACTCCACCAATCGGAGGCGGTACATAGCAAACTTCATCACACTCCACCAATCGAAGGTTAATATCGTAGCGATGTCACCGAAGCTCCACCGACCGAGGGTTGTACATAGCAAACTTCTGAAAACTCCACCAATCGAGACTAACATCGTAGCGACATCACCAAAGCTCCACCGATCGGGGGCATTCAAGCATACCGTCAACCGAACTCTACTAATTAGAGCCTGTATATAAGCAAAAGAAGCAACACTCCGCCAATCATAGACTATCATTGTAGCGACGTCACCGAAGCTCCACCGACCGGGGGCATGCAAGCATAGCGACGTTGTCGTACGCCAACAATCAAATGCTACATTACAAGGTTTACACAGCCAGATGCAAGCTTCTACATTACAACAGCCCCGCCAGTCGAGGGCCTCTACATTACAAGTTACTTTACCTACATCACAAGAGACATCAACAATCGTTTTAATATCTACACTCTACTCTTTACATTATTATTTCAATTTATAATTTTTGAACCGCAACATGTACTTTTCACCTTTATACATGTTTTGCAGGACAACACAATACAACGAGGAACTCCCTCTAAGCAGCAAACTAGGGCAAGTTAGTGCAATGTCAAGCATCACTAGCTACGGTAAGGATTCACATTCAAATCTCAACTCGACTCGAATTTCAGAAGTTCAAATTTAAATCTTACTTATAGCTCTTTCATGTCTCAGTTCATTGTAACTCGACACTTGGGCATCATTTTGAAAATTCATCCCTCCACCATAGGTCTTCCGTAGAAATTGCTACGGAGCATTCACGTTTCTTTAGAATTGTATCTCGTCCCTCTATTCGTGTTAATCTCTTCATACCTCACCACCAAAAGATTTTAGTATTACCATAATTTGATACTGGGTAAATTTTTAATAAAATTTGCTATGTCCCTACACTCTCGAACTACATATGGCCTGATTTCTCATGAAACCTGAGATATGTAGGCAACTCGGAAGCTAGAGTTAGGCCATAACCCCATAAACATTCTTGCCAAGTTATTGCTCAAAGTGTATTTTGGTGGGTCGCCTAAAATTGGATTGTGTCAATATTTCTTTGTCCACGTCTTCTTTACTCTCTTCCATGGACAAAGAAAGGGGCAAGCTGTTGACACCCAATTTTGGCTCTCCACATTTAATAATAATAATAATAATAATAATAATAATAATATGTTATGAAATTTTTATAGGAATACGAAAAGATTTTTGATTATTTATTTTACCTGATAAATTTATTTCATAAATGTTTTTTCTTACAAAAATTAAATATATTATATTACTACTTACTTTGTCGTTTTTAAGTAAGTGTCGTTCTTAAGAATTGAATCCATTTTCGTTTAAATATAATTTCTATCGTCTCAATAATTATTTTTCGTACATTTTTTTAAAATTAGAAAGCTTAATTAATTAATGTGTTACTAATTTATATTAATTTGTTTTAAATAGTGACTAATTTTATCAAATAAGCTAATCTTGCAAAATAATTATTTTTAATTTAATAAATTATGACTATTTAATAAAGAAGAAGTTATAATTTAATTGTATTTAATTTGAGCAATTTTGGTAGTCCAAGTCACCTTAAATCGGCCAATCCATGTATGCCACTTAGGCGAGCACGTGGATTGTGTTTCTTTAGATTCAATCTCGGCCCTACAATCTAATTTGACGGCCTTAATTAATCCATCCTTTTACTATTATTTGTATATATATATATATAATTATTTTCAAACTCTTTATATTATCAACCGTCCGATCAAACGATCGGACGGCCCAAATTAAATCCCAAAGCTTTTCATCCTTCCCCAAAATAGTACATTCACCAGCTATACTATTTTGTTTCCCCAGAAATCACGTTACTTTTCCCTTTCCCAGAACACCATATCCCCAAACGTCTCCCGTACAACTTCTCCTCCTTCCCAACGTTCTCCTGCCATGGCCGCTTCTCCACGCACCTCTCCCATCAAGGTCAGCCATGAACCGCCGGAAAACAACAATATCCGGCGGTCTCCAACATCATCCATTACCCCATCGCCTCACAATTTCTCCCCCTTCCCCATGCCCTTCACTCCTTCATCACATCAAAGAACGACCATGAACCACCGAAAAACAACAATTTCGAATGGTTCCTTGCTTTATGTATTCTCCATCATCTTTTTTCTGATGAAAAGAGACCTCTACACCGCCTAATCCCAACGGCTCCAAAATCTGAAAAGGTGATGTTGATTTGATCTGTAGTAGTAACTCTCTATTTTCCAGTGAGTATTTTGATTTCGAATTCGAATTTTTGAGTTCGATTTTCACCTATAAAAGGATGGTGTTTTCCCATCTGAAAAGGCGAACAACGATCCATAAAAACATCTCATGAAACACCCAACAATGATCCCAAAAATGGAGAGGTACAACAAACAAATCATCCGGCAGCGATCGAGAAAAATGATTGAGAAAAAATTGTAATACTTCAGACCTTTGAAAGTTTGAAAATTGTCTCTCTTCTTGTATTTCTGTTTTTTTATTTTTGAATTTGAGTTCGAGTAAGTTTGGACTTTGAATCTTGACGTCAAAGCACTTAGTTTGCTGCCCAACACAAGGTAAAATATCTTCCAATCTCGATTTATTGTAGCTTAATGTGCTGCTCGTCTTTTGCAAAAAATAAATTTAGTCATAATTATTCTCTTTAGAAATTTCTGTTTTTGATACTTAGTTCATCCAGTAGCTTGTATTGTTTCTACTGCTTTGGGTGTATAGTGATTTTTGTATGTTGTTATAACTTTAATTGTGAGTTCCAAGTAAATTTGGTGCTCTTCTCTTATATTGTTTAATCTTGACTTAATTTTCTTTTTCCGATCAATTGGAATTAGGATCTGATTCTAGCTAAAATTCAGGCTTCGGATTATAGTATGTCTATAACGTATGCATGTTTTAAGTTTTGCACTAGTTGAAGCTCGACTTCATTATGTTTTGACTAAGTATTGTCGCTGCCCTGTCTTTTAGTTTGCTTTAAAGTGATTTAGAGTTACTGCTTGATGGATACAATGCTAGTTTAGTTTAAGTTCAATAAGATTTCTCCCAGATCCTGTTTCTTTATTTATATGATCTGATTATTCAAACTGGTGTATTTCTGTCATATGAGCTATTCTCTTTGTCAAACAACATGTTGTATTGCATAATACTAATACACTTCTCTTGGATTGTCACTTTCTAAATTAGAATCTCTGCTTTCCATCCTTGCCAATTAAGTGTATTTTTCTCATTCCTTTAGATCGAGAGTTGAGTGAGTGAATGTCTTGGAATGCTATTAAAAAATGTTGTTGAGTTGTTCATGGCTTTTAATATCTACAGTTAGTCCTTGTTTTGCCCGCTGACTCTAATCCTCTTACTTATTTTCTTATGTTTCATGTACAACCGGAGAGTTGGAGTTTCTACTTTGGAACTCGTTATTGGCCTAAGATATTAGGCCAACAACAATTAGGATCATCGCAACGCTTGGAGTCTCGCAAATTAGGAGTCCAATATTTCTTAGCCTTACTCTTTTCGAGTCTTAATTATATTGTTTGGATATATTGGCTAACCCTTACTTACAAGTTTTGATATATTGTTTGTCTTTTATTTTTAAGATTATTTATTTGAGCCAATATTATTTGTTTGTGAATTATGTGGAAATACTTTTAGAACAAATGATACAAAAGATATTTTCTATAAAAATGGGTTAGCATTTTCACTTATAACATTCTTTCAGGCTTTTAAGTTGAAAAGAGGGACTTATCGTTTTAAAAGATCTGCAAATGAAGTTTCAAAAGGGTGAAGTAATTTTCATTTAGGTACTTGAGTAGGAAAAAATAAAACTCATGAGTTGGGACTTCCAAATGAATTTAGAGATACATAAAGGCTAAAATAATATTCATTTAGGCCTGCTCATCGCTTAGGACCTCCAAATATTTTGAAACTATTTTAAAGGCTAGAATAATTACATTTAGAAATTAACTTAGGACCTCCAAATGTTTTGAAACTAGTCTAAAGACTAGAATAATTACATTTAGAAATTTACTTAAGGCTAAGATATTTATCTTTAGATATACATTTTTTTAAGAAAATAAGTAGGGAAGTAGGCTTATATATTTAACAAAACAAATATGACTATAGAATAAGGCTCAATAGTTAGGCCTATTTTTTTTATACTCTTTACATCATCCCTTTATAAAAAATGTATTGACTATTCTTACTTCTTTTTGGATCAAACATTGCTAAAAACATTTTAATCTTAACATGCTATTTTAGATATGACAACATGTTCAAATACAAGGTACATATATATGTCATACACATAAAGGTATATATTCTATATTTTTCTCTACATAATCTATTATTTTTTTAATTACTGTCCCGAATGTTATTTATTTATTTTTATGATTTATTCCTACACTTTACACATATTATTTTACTAAATCTAATCTATCGTTAACTTGTCCTTACATGTAAACAAAATAATAAACATTCACATGTTTTGCACAACTTACATGTATATACTACACTTTATAATAAACATATTTAAGATCACAAACTCTATCTAATATTTTAACATTTAGTACCATTATTATTTATTTATTTTAATTTTAGGAAACTCTATTTTTATGTATTTTCATCCAAATTATATATCACACATTATTACATATTTACACTCGACTACTATCTTATTTTATTTTATTTTTTCACTTCTTAATAAAACGACATATTTTCATAAATTTAACATCTATATATTTTTAGGATAACTTTACTATGATACATCTATATTTTCCAACATATAAAAATTAACATACTTTTAAGTACATTTATTTATTTACTTTACAATATGATAAAGATACTACTATTAAATCTATTTTATAAGACATTTATATGTCGTACCTTATATTTTACTTTTTTCTTAAACTAACCAATTAACTTATCATTGATTTTTAAAGCAAATAAATAAACAGGTTTTTCTAATCATATTTTCCTAAATTGAGTTTAAGGACTGTCTTCGGATAGGCTCTGAGGGATGCTTAACACCTTCCCCTCGAGTAACCAAAACCCTTACTTAGAATCTCACTGGTTTCGCAAATCAAAACAGAGTCTACACTTACATATTTAAAAAATGATTTTCCTAATATTTTTCTTAAAATTTAGGTGGCGACTCTAAAACAAAACAATTTTTTTTTTTAAAAACCAGAGTGTCAGCCATATTATGTTGTGAACTGTTTCGGCCGGTTCGAAATAGGGTGCGACATGAGGTGAGTATGTTCTTCCTTTTTTATCAGTTCAAGCTTATGTCTGTGCTTTAGAGTTTCCCTTGCATGCTCGTACATTCCATGTACTGACGCCACTTGGCCTGCATCTTTCATGATGCAGATACAGGTAACTAGGGTCATCAACAGGTGCTCCGTTGATACCACTTGCAGTCCAGAGTTGCTTTGGTGAGCCTCCTTGCTTCCGGAGGATCCCCGTTTACTTTTCAGTTTTGTTAAGATGTCGTGGGTCTTTTTCCGATGTTTATCATAGTATTTAGAGGTTTCGTAGACAGTAGTATTTTGAGGAGTCTTTTCATTTCCATTGTTAAATGTTTAAGACTTGAGTTGCCTCTTTTGGCAGTTGAATGTTTTCTTTATAATATTCTGAGTTATCTATTTTGAGGTTGTTTGAGAAAATCTTTACTTTTGAGTTCATCTAATGTTGAACAAGTCTTCCACTGAGTATTGAGCCAGATCAAGAGTTCGATTGGGGCCAGCAATGGTTCTCGAGTGCCGGCCATGTCATGTAGGCTCGGAACGTGACAGAAAGTCACAACGAGCAGAATAGTTTAGCTAAACTGTAAAGGGTATGACCATGTGAATGAGATTCTTTCGTTATTAATTAAAAGTTAGTAAATTTTTCTAATTAGCTTTACGCACTTGTTTTCTTTGTCGATACATAAATAGATTAGCACTAATAGTGCTGAACAACAAGCTGCCGGACTTCTTGGTTTTGCTCTTCCAAGGAACCAATATTGGATTTTAGTTTATTACAAATCCTCGGCTGACTAATCATAGATATAGTTTTTAGGCGTTGAGAAACTCTCTGTTGCGCGAAAATGTGGTTATGATATTCAACCGACGGCAAAATTAGTAGGTGTACTTTATAAAACAATTTCTAAGCTACGCAAAATTGTATAAAACTTATTTACAGGGCAAGAGAAAAAATAAAACACATACAAGAAAGACAATAAGCGACAAACCACGAAGAGGAAACATAGAACTCACAGTTATACATAGTCAGAGAGAAGCAAAGCGCTCACCCGAAAATTTTATGCACAAACCGAACTATTAAGAGGTGCGAAGAAGGTAAACAATTTCAACAGAGATGATGAATGGTGGAGTTGACAAGAGGAAGACGAAGCGACGAGGTAATAGCTATAAAAGATTTGGGCTACGCATGGCAGGCAAAGCTGTATAATTGGAAAGATCGTAATGCCCTTTTTGATGACACAGACATGTTAAGGAGCTGTGTGCTTATTGTCATTTATCATATAGTAAAAGTTGGCTTAAAACTTATAAAAGTAAGAAAAATATAAATAAAATTTTAAAATAAATTTTAAAATTATTTTATTTATTTTCGGACACAAAAAAACAAGATAGTAGACAATTTTGAAATTAAAAAATTTGGTATCTTTCTAGAATATAAAAAAGACCCCAAGGCGTCAAGTTTAAGCAAATTTCCCCAATTTATAAACCCTACGCATTTCACTTTTTCTTCTCTCTCAAAATAAACCCTACCGCTCTCTCTTGCGAAGGTTTGCTGCGATTTTTTCTTCTCATCTTTTCGACAATGGTGAGTAAAGTTTCAATATTTGTACTCCGTATAGCGTTTAATTTTCATGTTTTTTTTAATAGAATTGGAATTGAGGTGTTTATACGATTTGTTGATTTTGTGTGTGTTTGAGCTTTGAATTGGACGAATTTGTGCTTTTCGGCTTTTAGTTGTATGTTGTTCTCTTTAATTTGGACAAAGTATTTATCTTAATTGAAATGAGGAGTCTTAGATACAGGAAAATTTGTGTAGAGGATGAGATTGAGTGTTTATAGAATTTTTGTTTCTTTTTTTGGTCAAGTTGTTCCTTTTCTTCGTTTATAAGTTGGATTTAGCTTTGCTTGGATAAGTTGTATAATCGCAAAGTATTTATCAGTATTGAAATGATAACTGATCTTAATTTAGATGAGATGTATAGTCGACCCTGAATAGTCTGAGATTGAGGTGTGTATACACTTCGGATGCGTATCTGGGGGTAGGATTTGGCAAAATCTGAATTTTAAGATTTGTATTTATATGGATCCGGGTATAAATACATATCAGCTAAAAAAATTCAAAATTATTAAATGGAGCTATAAAGGTATTCTTCATTTTGATATATAGCCTGTGGAAAACTTAGATGGTATGTTGTAGAATTCAATCATTCATTTTCCAAGATGGGAGTTAAGAAACATAAATTAATTGTTAAAAACCAGCATGCTAATAATTAATTTAGAAACTCTTCCTTTTTTTCTATGAGAAAGAACACATTTATAAATAGTAAATGTTGACCAAGAGGAAATACTTGTAAGGATTGGAAGTATGCCATATTCCATGTCTTATATATGCTTTATCTTTAATTTTGAGAAATCAAAATCCCCACCCCCATCCCCTGTGTCATGTCGACGGGAACAAATCTCAACTTAGGTTTGAGATTGAGGTGCTTATACGCTTTGTTGAGTTTTTGTCTCTTTTTTTTCTTCTAGGAAGTTGGTTTTTAACTTTGATTGAAGATGTAGATGAGTTATATTTGGTATGTGATCAGTGTTGGATTGTAACTGTTTTGGCTGATTTCTTGTGCTGGTGTTTGTGAATTTATTATTACAGGCTTTACCAAACCAGCAAACTGTAGATTATCCAAGCTTCAAGCTTGTTATTGTGGGTGATGGAGGAACTGGTATGTTTCTATGTTTAACTGAGATTTGTTTCTAGTATCTTTTGTTTCAAAGAGAATATCAGTATTAACATTTGATGTCGAGCAGATATTTTGTTTTGATTTCCTCATTCATTTGAAAAACATTATTGACTAATGAGAGATTTTGATTTGTAATGGTTTTATATGAGAGTTATTTCAAGTAGTTAAGTAATCATGTATGAGTTTATACTGCAAATTTATGGGATAACTGTTATTTGTGGGGTATCCATTCTGATCTTTGTAAATTGAAGTGAATGTTTCATTGAGATCGGTGGCTTGCTTCCTTTTGTTAGAGTATCCTAATGGTTCCTGTTGTAAATGGATTTCCAGGCAAGACAACATTTGTCAAAAGGCATCTCACTGGTGAATTCGAAAAAAAATATGAACGTAAGTTTTTGATTTCCGATACTGACAGAAAAAGTCTTTCGATAATTTGAGTTGTTATCGTATTCAATAGGCTTGCTCTGTTTCTTATTTTGTTGGATTCTCATGAGTCGATTATTTATTAAATTTCATTTTCATACAGCCACTATTGGTGTGGAGGTTCATCCACTAGACTTCTTCACAAATTGTGGGAAGATTCGGTTTTATTGCTGGGATACGGCCGGACAAGAGAAGTTTGGAGGTCTCAGAGATGGTTACTAGTAAGTGGTTCTAGGCAGTTTAAAACCTTTAGTTTCTGCAAGTCTCTGCTGCTTGATGGATGTTATTTCTGATGAAAAACTTTTACTATCATATTCTAATAGTTACTGTGTAAAGTTCAAACTTCAAAGTTTCCAGAAAAAAGAGATATCAGAAATTAGGTTGTTTGTTCTGACTGTGTAGAATAGTTGATGACATGTGTTGTTATTCAGAAAATGCCACTATTTGTATTTCTAGAATGTGGTCTTGTATAACTGTGCTCACACTTGCATCTCTTTTAAGCTGAGATATCACATTTGAACATATACCTTGCTATTCCTTTTTATATCAATCACATGGATGACTCCTTGCCATTAGTTGTCTTGGTTGAAGCTTTTGGTGACTGTATTTTGGCTTCTCATATTTCTCTACGTCAATCGTGCAGCATTCATGGGCAATGTGCAATTATCATGTTTGATGTTACAGCCCGTCTGACCTACAAGAATGTTCCTACATGGCATAGAGATCTTTGCAGGTGAGGAACTCTTCATAGACTGCCAGCATTATACTCAACTTAATTGATGATATGCAATTGAATCTGAAATGGCTTTTCCATTGCTTCTTCCAGGGTTTGTGAAAACATCCCCATTGTTCTCTGTGGAAACAAAGTTGATGTCAAGAACAGGCAGGTTAAGGCAAAGCAAGTTACCTTCCACAGGAAGAAAAATTTGCAATACTATGAGATCTCAGCAAAGAGTAACTACAACTTTGAGAAGCCTTTTCTGTACCTTGCCAGAAAACTTGCTGGGTAATGCTTATAAACATAAATATATTTCCTGTTTGCTCAAGCCATATATACTGTTGATGTATTGAACGTAATTTCTTGTCCCATTTGTAGGGATGGTAATCTTCACTTTGTGGAATCACCTGCACTTGCTCCCCCAGAAGTACACATTGACTTAGCTGCACAGGCACTGTAAGATATCTGAGTACTTTTGGTGCTTCATTGTTTTGTGCTTCTGCTAATATCGACGTTTTATATGCGTATTCCATAGGATTGAGAACTGTCATCAAGTCTCTGAAAAATATCAGATATTCACTGCTTAATACGTATAATAAAGTTAAGACAATGCCCATTACATCTTAATATGTTTATCAGAGTTAGAACTGATATCATGAGCAACTCTTGTATCTTACAGAATAGGAATAAGTATTAGGTTCCTGTAGGTTTAGATCATGCAAGTTTTAGTCTGTTGCTTGCTCGTCTCTGTGATGTGGTAGGTTCCTTGTGCTTGAAATTTTGTTCTCATTGTACTATTTCTAATTTTTAACCATACTATGTCTATTCAGACATGAAGAGGAGCTTCAACAAGCTGCTAATCAGCCACTTCCAGATGACGATGATGAAGCATTTGAATAGAAGGCATAGCTCAGAGCGGATCAGTTTCACTGTTGCACCTTTCCATTTCCTTGTCCTTAAATTTTCTATATTTGGACTTCTGTTTTTGTGGTTTGAAGATTTATTTGCTGCTTCCTTGTATTATTGATTGGCTATTAGATATGTTTGTCTGGGGCCGTGAGAGGCTGTGTTGTATTAGATTAGATAGTGCTCTATTCCGGTCCTGGCGTAAGTGCGTACATTGTTGAGGCTCTGTTTTGAGCTTGTTATAATATTACTTGGTAACATATTCGACAATTTTTTCTCTGAAAATATTTAAACGTTAAGTGATAGTGAATAGTGATGGTAACTAGTTTGTTAGGTTTTTCAGAAAGTCTTAACCTTGGATTCAAAATATGATAAGCAGTAGGCATTATGGTTTGGTGTTAACACTGTTGTGGTTGTTGTGTTGTCCCCATGCGATGAAATGTTTTTATAACTTTTCGTTTGTATGACATGATATTTTACCATTTATTCCCTTTCAGGATTTTGTCGTGGTTTTTCAAACTTCACTGCTCAATTCGTTCATGTGTAGAAAGTCAATTGGATTACTCTGAATGCTCCTTTTTTTTTTGACTCTCTTGTCTTGGTGATAGTGAACATCTCACTTGAAGACTAGAAGTATTTGAGATTTTTTTTTTTGTTGATAAATGATGAAAAAATAAATTGAAATAATATTGAAGTGCAATTAAAACTTCCAATTGCAATTTCAGAACAACATTACTTTATAAATTAATGAATAGAAGTGGCTACAAGCAAGCGTGTGTTGGTTGACATGCTTACTTGCCCACATAGAGGTTGTTTAGGTATTTCTATATTAATAGCTTTAGGGTTGTGTTACGATCTAGAAACGGATGTGATGACACTTGTCTAATTTCACCAAGACAAGTCAGCTTCAACACGATAGAAACAAGAGAAATGCGGAAATATAAAGTAAGAATGAGATAAAGCGGAAAACTTATTCTTTCTATTAAAACTCCAAAAATCTGGTTGTCACATATACAAGCCACTAAATACGTAAAGTGCGAAATTGAAATAATAACAAGTCTCAGCCTCTGTTTCTCAAATAGAACAAAATATAAAGAAAATGAAAAAGAGGGTCCCCCGGGATAACAACAACTACCTCTCAAGTCCTTTTCAACAAGCCTTAGAAAGTAAGAGAAGAAGAGCAATCACGTTATATCGGGCTCGGAACCTACACAAATGTAGAAGTAAGGAGTGAGTACCAACAACACGGTACCCAACAAGCAACCTAATAAATAAGGCATCTAGCTAGAAATCGAATATTCCTTTCATCCCAACCGAACCTCCTCAAACTACAATCTGCACAGAAATCAGCTCAATCTAACAATTCCATAATACACAGATCACAAGGCTCAATATACACAGTCCAATAGTCACAATCCAACAACCAACAAGAATCAAGTAAGTCAATCTCAATGTCAAGTAGATCAATCACACGTAACAAGTGCATCAATCTCAATGTCAAGTAGATCAATCACACGTAACAAGTACATCGATCTCAATTCACAAGAAAGTCACACATAAACATCAAAATGCATCAGATCACAATAATCAATCTCCTTAAGAGTTCATAGTCAAAATCATGAACTTATGCATGGGTTCATGTAAAATCAATGGAAAAGCATGTAATTGAGTCAAAATAATAATAACAAGATCAAAACCAAACAATTGAATCAACACAATTGGAACCCATGAGGAATTGAATGAAAACCTAATCAATTCGATGAAATTGAACTTGGAGAATTGAGAAATCTTTAGGGCTTAGTGATGCGTCCACAATTTGGACTCATTTAGGGCTTTATTTTAATAGATTTAGTGCACTCGAATGCATATTTTGTCTCAATAACTGATGTAAATCCTTGAATTTCAAGTATTTGAACTTAGGGACAAAGCATGGACACTATTGAGCAAAAAAGGAACAAGCCAGCTGAAAGAACGAAGAAAACAAGGCCCGAGGATCGCCTAAACCATTGGGCGAGTCGCCTAATGTTCCAGTGTGCCAAGCCCTGAAGGAGAAAATCAAGTCGGCGATAGAAAAGAGCAGTCGGCGAGTCGCCGAACAGTTCCGCGATGCAATGCCTTATCGCCTAAGTTACAGGACCTCAAGGATGCTGAAGGCAAAAGCAAAAAGGCGATACAAATGACCAAATGGCGGATCGCCGACTGGATTGGCGATCCCGACTAACTGCGTCGACTTAACCTTCGCAACACACTTTTTGACAACTATAAATACTTATTTAAATTTTTAGCTTAGTATCATATTTTGTAGGGAATCATATTATTATTCATTTTTTGAAGTTTTAGAACTGAGAATTGAGTTTGAGAGACATTTTTCCTTAGCTTTGAAGATTTGAAGATTTCCATTTCTAAGAAATTGGAAGTGGTATTGAAGATTCTTCATCTTAAACATTTGCAAAGGCAATATAAATCGTACCCAGTTGATGGAAACACATTTCGGTATTGATTTCTATCTTTTTACTATGTCTAGCTAAAACTCCAATTCTTGGGGTGTGATTATGGGTTGAATTAACTGTTGGGTATTGCTAATTGATAGTCTATTTGCTGTTTAAAAGTGATTTCGTTCAGTAATTGTGGTTGAATTTAATGGGTTGTAGTTGCAAATACAATCCTAACTTCGTGTTTTTGGCTTGCTCGAGAGAGACGTTTTAAAACCAAAATTGCTGAATCGATGGTCTGTGGGTATTGGGTTGTCACGCGTTCAGCTCGAGACAGTGAACCCTAAACCCTTTTCCACACATTTAGCGAGAGAGAGTGAATGGACTAAAGCGAAGGCTGTGCTTCATTGCGGCTTATTGGTGTTCGAGAGAAACAATTAGATTCGGGGTAAATTGTTCGAGAGAAAGTTTACCCCCACTAAAGTCTAGTTTAATCACTGATTTGCAGCGATTTACTGTTAATTGCAATTATCCGGTTGTTTACCTTAGCCCATAATCCTATCACATCCCAAGAATCCCATCTCCATATTCATATTTTCATATTATTTGTTGTTTTTAGTTGCTTCTTGACTACAAACCCCCCTTTTGATATTTGATACTTGTGTCAATCCTTAATTTATCATGTGTTTTTTCGTAAATATTTTTAGCTATAATTGAATTGAGCATATTTATGCTTTTATATTGATTCTTGAGTACGAACCACTCCATTGGGACTCGACCCCAACTCACTAGTTGGGTTATATTACTACTCACGATCGTTGGCACTTGAAACTGAAAGTAGTGTCTTGATACGTGAAATCACTTAGTGAATGGAACCCATTGATAAAACCTTATATACCTTGACGATCAAAGCCCAAAAGCAATGAGAGGAAATGGAGACTTGAAGCTTGAAACCCTAGTCTTCTTCTTGGACTTGAGAGATAATTGTGAAAGATGAATGTGGATGGGATTTGAGGAGTTTAGTGAATGGGAGAATTAGGGTAATTTTAGGGGTAGAAGGATAGTCACATGACTTAAAATTTGGGTCAAAATGACATAGTATATGTATTAAATCCATAGGAAAAGACCTAAATACCCTTAAAAAATAATTGTTGAACTATATCAGTATTAAATGCATCAAAATGTCATTCTCTTTCACCTTTAATTGGTGATCATAATCTGACTGAAGGTCAATCTTAGAGAAGTAACTCGCTCCTCAGAGTTGATCAAATAAGTCGCCAGTCCTTGGAATAAGAGACTTATTCTTAATTGTAACCTTATTCAATTGTCGATAGTCAATGCATATTCAGAGAGAACCATTCTTCTTTCGAATAAACAATACTGGATCACCCCATGATGAGATACTCGTCCTAATAAAACCCTTATCCAACAAGTCGTTCAATTTATCCTTTAATTCCTTAAGTTCTGCCGGAGCCATATGATAAGGAGGAATAGAAATAGGTTGCATATCTAGGAGAAGGTCAATACCAAAGTCTATTTCCCTTTTGGGAGGAATATCGGGAAACACTTCTAGATACCCATTTACAATCGAATAGGGGTTTTGAAATCTATATTCCTAACCCAAACAAGATGATAAATGCAGCTATTAGAAATCATCCTCGTAGCCTTTAGGCAAGATATAAACTGACCTTAAGAACATAATTTCCCCCCTCCCATGACATGATAGGTTCGTTCGAAACCTTGAATGTGACCAATCAGGTCCTACAATCTATGAAAGTATAATATGTATGAAGCCAATCCATCCTAAGGATAACATCAAAATCTAACATATCAAGATCTACAAGATCAACATGAGTGACTCTATGAAAAAAGGAAATAGGACAATTTCTATAAACTCTCTTAGCAACAATAGAATCACAAATGGGAGTAGAGACATGAAAGAGATTAGAAAGGATTTCGGGACCAACATCAAACCACATGGTCACATAGGAAATAACAAACATAAGGTATCACCCGTATCAAGTAAAACATAAACATCAAGGTGAAAGTCTTTCAACATAGCAGTCACATCATCCAGAGAATCCTCGTGATCTTGTTGAGTCTGAAGAACATACAATATATTTTCCTTCATAGCACCCGAATCGGAACTACTAGGCTGAACTTGCCTCCCATCCCTTCCCTTAGTATCAAGAAATGAACAATCTCTCATCTTGTGACCATTCTTTCCATAATTAAAGCATCCATTCATGACGGCAAAACATTTACCATCGTGTTTCTTACCACACCTTGATAAAGTGGGAATAGAAGATCTATTACCACCACCTCCTTGAGGTTTAGGGTTAGACACCCTATCCTTGTTGAACTTCAAGATTGGAACATTCGAAGAACCTTGACTGGGGAACTTTTGCCGAAATTGAGGACGTCCATGTCCACCAGACCTAGAATGAGAAAAGTCACAATCACCGACCCTTGCCCTCTTGGACTCTCTTACCTTTTCCTTGAGATTTTCCACTTCAATTTGTTGGGCATGTATCATTAAATGAGAGATATCCATCTCCTTAATCAACATGTATGTACGACACTCTTTGGCAACCAAGTCAAAAACACCCGACACAAACTTACTCATCCTTGACCTAGAGTCACAACCATAGTTGGAGCATACTTAGCCAACTGAGTAAACTTCAAAACATACTCCTTCACACTTATATTACCTAGTTGGAGGTTAATGAACTCAAGAACTTTCTCTTCTTTCATTTCAAGAGGAAATAAACAATCAAGAAAAGCTCCTTTGAATTTCTCCCAATCAAGAGGACCCGCATCAACCTCCCTCATATCCTTCCATTGGTTGAACCAAACTTGAGCAACACCTTTGAGTTGATAAACGGTCAATTCTACCTTCTTCACCGTAGACAATCCCAGAATTTCCACTATTTTATAAATCTCATCAATGAACTCTTGAGGATCCTCATCAACCTCAGAACCATGAAACTCTGGAGGATTCATCTTAGTGAAGTCCCTTATTCTTGTCGCCGCCGTACCCATATTTGAGTTCACGGTAACAATAAACTCTTTATTTGCTTGGGCTATCATAGCTTGAGCCAACACTTGAAAAATGGCTCAAAACTCAGCATGAGTCACTTTATTGGCCAAAGGATTGACTGGAACTTGAGGAACCTTGAGCTCTACATTCTCACCCACATTCCTTCCCACCTAAGCTCTTCGAGGGGCCATATCCTGAAAAGCATCAGACAAGATTTAGGAAAAGGATATTTATAGAGATAGACTCTATGACACAACTTTAGAGTAATGAAAGAAGTGAAGTTTCCTAACAATTTTGTAGCCACCTATTCATAAATATGGCACGCTTCACAATCATGAACAAGACTCTACTCAACACGGCTTGTCAGACCTCCTAGGACCTTTTCTAAAACCTTGTTCTCTGAATACCAACTTTGTCACAACCTAAAGTACCCTTAGACGTGACATGACGTATAAGACCCCAAGAGGACCTCCACAAGCCATTTTACATATATACAAAAAACATAATAGAACATACGAGAAATTTAAGGAGAAAGTCGCATATCATAAAAAAAATTGACATAAAAGAGGAAATCTAATCATAGTTTTGACAATAACTTTTACTACATCAAAAGAATTGGTCGGTATGTAATCGTACACCAGATATAATATCTAAAAACTAAAACATAAGAAAGCAAAGTAAAGGCGACATGGTCCTTGGAACACGAGGACTTACCAACTCTTCAAACTTTGAAAGATCACGCAAATAGCCACGAGCAGAAGGAGATGAAGCATGACACCCTACATTATTAGACATTGTAGGCACAAGTATGCATTAGTACATGAAATTTACTAAGTATGAGGGATATTCATAAACGTAAAACATGATTATAAGAGGACATAAATGAAAACATGATATGCATGACCAAGCTAAATCATAGTAAAACCTTCTAAAGAAGAATTATAAGTCATGAACATGGTCAATGCATATTAAAATAATATTGAAAGCTTTATAGACCTTTAAGAACAACTTAGTTCATTTTGTGGGATATTTACTGTTAACCGACATAGACTACATGGACTATAATGCTGAATCCAGTGTCTTGCTCCCACACCAAAAAAGATGTCCTTGCTTGCCAAGACAAAGACCTTAAACTTTTAGCTTAGGTGGATCCATTAGTTATGTCACTTAGACAATCCTATAAGGGCACGCAGTTAGGGACAAGGAGATTACTACTAGAGACCCGACCTCTACTAACGGAAGAGACTCTATCTCAATATCCTCTTGGTGCTAAGTAGAATTTTAAAAAAAAAAGTCATATTCATAACATATCATCATACATGGAAATACACAATTAAGTTACTAATCCAAGTTTAAAATATCATAGAGTAGCTCATTATATCTTGAATCAAGCATGTGTGAGAAAATCTTTCACCAATCATGATTCCTTAATATGTGAGAAAATTATTTCACATTTTCATTGATTCTTATCTTAAAGAAACCTATATCATAAAATATTCCTGACATAAATCATGCATAACTTTCATCAAAGCATCTTTCATAGATTCATACCTTCTCCATAAATTTATGCCTTTAAGAGTTCATAGTTAAAATCATGAACTAATGCATGATTTCATGTAAAAGCAATTAAAAACATGTAATTGAGTCAAAATAATCACGACAAGATCAAAATCAAATAACTGAATCAACACAATTAGAACCTATGAAGAATTGATTGAAAACCTAATCAATTTGATGAAACTGAACTTGGAGAATTGAGAAATCTTTGGTGCTCAATGGGTGAATCGAATCCATTGATTAAACCCTACATACCTTAAGGATCAAAGCTCAAATGAAATGATAGGAATTGGAAACTTCAATTCCCAGTCTTCTTCTTGGACTTAAGAGAGAATTAGGAAGATGAATGTGGATGAGATTTAGGGATTTTATTGAATGACAGAGTTGGGGTAATTTTAGGGGTAAAATGTTAGTTATAAGACTTAGAATTTGGGTCAAAATGAAAAAGTATAGGTATTACATGCATAGGAAAATACCCAAATACCATTAAGAAATACCTATAGAACAGTCCTACAGTTTGGACCTATGGTCCGTAGAACTTTCTACGGCCCGTACTGGTCAACCGTAGAACCAAATTCAAAAATCCAAAATTTACCTTACTTTCCATGAGACCTTTCCACAGTTCGTCTAAATTCCTACGGCCCGTAGACCCAATCCGTAGAACACAAGTTTAAGTCCAAAATTTCACTAAGTCAAGATCAGTTCTATGAGACCACCCTATGACCCGTAGAACCAACCAAGACCCGTCAAAAAGATCAGTTCTACGAGACCACCCTATGACCCATAGAACCAACCACGAACCATCAAACCCTTATAATAAACAAAGCTCTCAATTAATTTCTCTGAATCAACCCTACTGATTAGTTCTACGATCCATCAAACATCCTATGCCTCATTGTAACAACTCGCAAAATGATAGGTCGAACTAGACCCTCACCGTATGGGTTAGTGTAACCTTAAGTTGATGGCTAGACTGTTTTAGAACTAATTTGAGTAGGGAATAAGCCTAGGGTGCAAACAAGGGCCTAAGCTATAAAGGAAGGGTAAAAGAGAACTTGATTCTCTTTGGATAGGTTGGTGATTGGCAACATGGTCGCCCAAACCACTTGGCGATGCGCCAAAGTGTACTTGGGTCACCTAGTGGGGTGTCCCTCCTAGCCTAGGTACTGGAAAAAAGGGCGAACTAAGCCTTAGCTCGCCAACCATATTGGCGAGTCATCCGTTGGTTCCTCAAGATCGCCTAGTGAGTTGTCCATGTTTGGAGCTCACTAGAAATTTGGGCGAGACAAGGGTTCAATTGGCGAGTCGCCTAGTGCCCTTGGCAAGCCAAGAGGGTCCATTGGGTGAGCAAGGTCGTGAAGGGGGTTAAGGAGTGGCAATCTAGGCTTCTGGTCAAGGGCCAAGGGAATCACAACGGTCCGTGAAGCCCCACATGGACCGTGAAGTCGTCCGTGAATGGTTTTCATTTGACTTAGAGCGTAGGGTCAACTTCAAATGATGATACCTCTTAGATCAAAACGAATTAGGTGGGCTTTTACCTATCCAATTAAAGGTATCTGAGTCCTCTTTTCAACGCCACCGAGTTTGCCCAATTCCGATCTCGTGGCAAAAGGTTATGCCTGAAATAGTGAAGCACTATCAGGCTGGAAAAATGGGCGAGCAAGGGCCATTAGGCGAGTTGCCTAGTGCCCTTGGTGAGCCATGAGGTTCAAAGGGAGAGGTCGGGTTTGGTGCAAACTTTAAAGGTTAAACTTTGTGCGTCTTTAGTTCCTTTCCAAAGTTGAGTCCACATTATTCAATTCCTTTCCTAGAAACTATATAACCTTTTTAGACTTAATTTCCTTCAATTAAGTCACTTCTAAGGGAATTAAAAGAATACCCATCTCCTCCCAAAATATCTTCTCTCTAGAAACCCCCATTGAAGACCAAGAAAGAGTTCAAGGAAATCTTGAAGATAGGAGCTTTTCAACACAAATTTGGAAGGATTATAAGTCTAAGGTATGGGAGTTCTTCATCCTTAGGAAGCTATCACCCAAGGAGCCCTTTCAAAAGCTTTTAACTCAATTCTAGAAAACCCAATAAGCTAGGGTTTCAACTCAACCCCGTGGATTCCTTTCAAAGTTGTTGTTAAAGGTTGAATCATGTTTGTTATTTATGATGCTACTAATTTTAGATGATTTTAACTTGAATTCCAATGAATCCATGAGTTTTCCCCAACCCTAGCTATGAATCTTCTCTACATTATGAACTTTGTTAGAAGTTGATTCGATTGATTGAATGTGGGTTGATTATGATGTAGTTACTTGATATAAGTTTAAATCTACATGTATTCTTGATTAACCTAAGATTCTAGTGTGAAATTGATGTAGCCTAGGGTTATGTCATAAAAGAGGCAAATTGTGGGTTTAGATGTGACCTTCTAAAATTGATGAACTCCTTGATGAATTGTTTTAGATTAGATCACCTAGACATGAATTGCTTATGAGTGAATCTTGTAGACATGAATGAACTTGATTAGGTCTTACATGATGAATCTTGGTTGAGTAGTATTGGGATTTAGTTTACTTGATGCTATATGACTATAATTGAGTAAGAATGAATCATGTGGTTAGTCTACCTCGAGAGTTAGTTTTACATGATAACCATGTGAGGTATTGCTAGAGAGTAGTCTCCTAGGGCTTTAAAGGTAAAGTCTAAAATGAATGAACTTTGAACATTGAGGCTTAGGAAGGAAGCCATTGTGCATGTTGAATAGTTATTGTATATGAACTATTGATCTACTTGAAAGGTGGAGGTGTTTAGTTATTCTATATGAGCTATTGATCCACTTGAAAGGTGGAGGTGTTACTTATTGAGCATGTTGAATTGTATATGGTACTATTGTGGAAGGACTTTACCCACATGACCTACAATGTGAGTACATGAGCTTATACATGCAAATGAATGATCTATCTGAGTTATGATTACATACATGTCTATTATGCTAAATTCTAGATGTGTTGATTTACATGGTCTATGATCCCTGAATGCAATATGTGTGAATGATGCATGATTGTGATATTATGTACATACTTATGAGCACTTTGAGAGAGAAATGTCTATAATGATAATGTTGTTGTTGTGTCATTGCAAGGACAATTATACACACACACTCCATGCATAAACATGATTATGATGTATCAATGGTGTTAATTAAAAGTATAGTTCTCATATGCACCTTTACACATTATTATGCATGAAATGTACATGACCATGATGATCCTATTGTGTTGATTGAAAGTCCATTCTCACGAGAACACATGATCTTGGTGTGAAAGTTATACTCACATACTAATGTTGATTCTAAATTTGAAAGTACATTCTCACCTTTAAATGAATCTATGAGCTATTTCAATGAATTGTATTGAACGAAGGGCAAAGTATTCCTTCACACTTGTAGATACAATTCAAAGACTACTAATGTATAAATTGGGAAATAATGCTTAGCACCGTGTGGATATGGACAATGAGGAAAAGGCCCTTCCGCCAATGCAATAGGTTGGGTCATCCAAGTGATACTCATGAGATGAAAGCCCCTCCGCCAATGCAATATGGCGGGCTTCTAAAAGCAATCTCCTTATCCCATAAACTATGTGCACACATAGGTCTTTAGCTAGTGGATCCACCTTATAGCTATACATTTAGTTCTTCCTTAGGCAAGTAGGACACTTTTTTTCGGTGTGGGGTCACACGACACCGGTTTCCATGTAGCTCACATGGTCTATATCGGTTATGACAACTTTTCCCTAACTAATAAAGATAATGAATGAATCTTGAACTATACTATGACTTCTTGGTGAGTTTACATAGTAGGAGTGAGGGTATGAGACTTCACTCCCATATTGCACAAGTAGACTTAGTAGGATAACATGGGATAGTTCCTTTGCATTATGATGAGATTTGAATGCATGCATATATATTGAATGTATGGTTGTTATGAATGACTTTGCTTATATTTCAAATAATGTACATGACTATTCCCTTATTTGTGACTATTGATTATAATGAGGTCTAAAGATGAAATGTATGACTAAGGTAGCTTCAAAGGAGTACTTAGTAGGGTTGGTATTATGGGATGTGAACCACACATTGCACAAGTGTTCCTTAGGGGTTACTAAGGTAATGGTTTTACTATGAAATGAGTATGAATGTGATATTGGCTTGTGTTGTACATTGTAAATGCATGTTAGTAACCCCACATGCACAAGTGTTTTTTAGGGGTTGCTTATGTGATGATTACTTGATGATGAGATAATCTTGGTATTTGAGTTGTATTATTTTATGATTGGAGGCTATGTATTGTGAAGATTGGGATTTGTATTATGTTGATGTTGGAGACTATGCTTGTTATTATAATTATATCTCTCATGGTATGATGAAATGTGTGTGAGTTGCCTTATGGGTTGCATTCTCCAACTATTTCAAAGATGATGTTCAAAAATGGCATATAGCATGATTTCAAATGAAATGTCCCTTTTCATACATGTTTTAATGGTTTTGTGCATGGCTTCCATACTTAGTACGTTTTTGTGCTAACCCCTTCTTCTACATTTTCTATAAGTGTAGGCTTTTGAGATATTGGATTTCATCCTCGTGGCTAGGTTCATAGGAGATCAAGAAGAAGAAGCTTGGTGAGTCCTCATTGTATTCAAGGGCTCAACCATATGTCCCTTATGTCTTCACTTTTATGTTTTTAGACTTTTGTAAGGGCCGTGTCCCTAAGTTTGTATTAAAGAGTTTTATTCCAAGTATAATAGATGGTTTGAGATATGGTGTCATAGATACTCTTTCGTTATATAAAGAGACTTCGATTGTAAAGAAAAGTTTTAAATTTCGCGTTATTTTCCTATACTTTAATGTTCATGAATGTTATGAGGCTTGTATGCGCTTGTATGCGACCCTTTGGGGTCAATTACGTTGTGTTACTTCTAGGGGTAACCCCGGGTCGTGACACTCATCTTGTTCACTGGTGGGTAAAACATCATAAACTCAAAATTTCCAAGAACTCAAGGTCATTCCTACAAGTTTCATATACAAACCATATATTAGTCTAGTAGGACACACACAATAGCCAAAATATGAAGTCCTTTTCTTTCCAGTTTTTGAGGTGTTACAATTTGAATCTTTTCCTATGAATTTAATACCTATACTATGCTATTTCGATCCTAACTTAAGTCATATAACTACCTTTTAATCCCTAAATCTACCCAAAACCCTCTCATTCTCTCAATTTTTCAAATCTCATCCAAGTTCATCCTCTCCAATTCTCTCTTAAGTTCAAGGAAGGAAGCTTAAAGTTTCCTTCTCCCTCCATTGTTTTTGGACTTTGATCATCAATTTATGTGGGAATTCACCAATGGATTTCATTAATCCATTGGGTCCCAAAAGATCTCCAAGTTTCCAATTCAATTTCATCAATTACATGTTTTCCAATTGATTTCATATAGACCCTTGCATTATTCATGATTTTGACTATAAATTTATGAAGATATGAGTTTTTGAAGAAAGCTATGAACTTATGAATGATGATTTATAAAAACTATGCATGATTTATGAAAATAAATATTTTATGAACTAAGGTTGTTTTAAAGATAAGCATCAATGAAAAGTGTGAAAGATTTTCTCACATATTAAGAAATCATGATTGGTGAAAGGTTTTTTCACACATGCATGATTCATGATTTAAGAGCTACTATATGATGATTTAAGCTTGAATTAGTAACTTAATTGTGTTTTTCCATGTATGATGATATGTTTATGAATATGACTATTTCGTTGGAATTTTTACTTAGCATTGAGAGGATATTGAGATGGAGGATCTCCCGTTAGTAAAGACCGGGTTTCTAGAAGAAATCTCCTTGTCCCTAACTATGTGCCCCCATAAAATTTGTCTTAGAAAGACATAGCTAGTAGATATACCTAAGTTAGAAGTTTAAGGTCCCTACCTTGGCAAGTAAGGATATCTCTTTTCAGTGTGAGAGAAATACACCAGATTCTATGTTATAGATCATGTGGTCTATGTCGGTTAATGGTAAATATCCCACAAAATGAATTAAGTTACCTTCAAAAGTTTTATGAAGCTTTAATTATGTTTTAAGATGCAATGATCATGTTCATGATTTACAATTCTTCTTTAAAGGTTTTACTATGTTTTAGTTTGCTCATGCATATCATGTTTTCCTTTATGTTCCCTTTTGATTATGTTTTACATTCTTATGCATATCCCTCACACTTACTACATGGAGTACTAATGCATACTTGTGCCTACATTGTCTCATAATGTAGGTTCCGACACTTCTCGTCCTCCCGCTTGTGGCTAGTGATTGGGTGCTTGATCGTGAATATTTTGTGAGTAGTCCTCATGTCCAGAGAACCATGTCACCTTTACTTTGCTTTCTTATGTTTTAGTTTTTAGATGTTGTACGTGGTGTACAAGTTACATCCCGACCACTCTTTGATGTATTAGATTGGCTTGTTAAGACTACGAGTAGACTTCTGCTTTTATGTCAAACTCTTTCATGATATGATATTTTGTACTTTTGTCTATTATATTGTGTTGTATGTATGTCAAGTGGTTTGTGTAGGGCTTCTCGCGATCTTATACGCCATGTCACATCTAGAGTGTACTTTGGATCGTGACAGTAGATTTTCCTACGGCTCTGCAATAACAAATTAGGGGTTGTAATACAAAAAGAACCCACCAAGATTACTCTAGTTCACACCCTAAGATTGATATCTCTATATATAGAATTATACGCTAAATCGCTAATAGTAATTTCATTTGCTATTGCCAACAACACCAATGGCTTATAATATTGTATTACATCTTCTTCATGCGTCTTGTTCATTCCAAAGAGGGTATATAATACTTGTCAAGGTCATGCAATAACTGAAAGTATGAATGTGGGAGATACTAAAACTGACATAAACCATGTGAGCTACTACATGTAGTTCATTGTACTGACCCACACCAAAAAAAGGGTGTCAAATACTTGCCAAGGCAAGGGACCTGATCTAAGCTAATGTGGGTCAACTAAGCTTATGTCTATAAAGACCAATCCTACGGAGGCATGTAGTTCTTAGATTTAGGAAGCTACTAAAGTTTATGGACGTTGATCAAAATCCTTCATCCCTAAAGCCATGCGGTGCTATGTATAACTCCCATTGAAACATGCATATAAACTGTAAATAGTAATAATCTAAAAATATTGAATCAGATAAATATTGAGTAGCTCATAAATCATGATAACTGAAAATAATTTAAAAAGATACTTTATCTGAAATCATCTAAATCATGATGGTCTGATAATCTGAGATATGCATCTGAAACAACATAATTCCAAATCTAAAAACACTTATATGCTATGGGTGCATGAAAAATACCATTGAAAACATGAAATTATAATTAAAATCATACAACTGACGGCTAATCATGAAGAAGAACTAAAATTCATCAAGTACCCATGAAGATCCTAGAAATCCTAAGTTTGTAGAAATTATAAACTTGGGGACTGAATGGGTAAAGGGATATCCATTGATAAAATCTCACATACCGGAGTAGAAACCTTGGCTTGATTCTTGGAATGGAGACTTTAATCTTGGAACCCTAGTTCTTGCCTCGAGAGAAGGCTTGAGAGAGAAGACACTGTTTTAGGGAGAGTTAAGGGAGAATAAGAGGTTAGGGTCGCAAGGAATCCCATAATTCCACTTAGAATAGTCCAAAACGATGTAGCATATGAATTAAAAGAATAGAAAAAGACCAAATGACCCTCAATAAAAGTTGTCGGAAGTCATCTACGGATCATAGAACAATCTACGGACTGTGAAAGAATCCGTAGAAAACAGAGAACATTTTCTGGCTTATGAAGTCTCTTTGTACGGACCGATCTACAACTCATGAAAGGTTCTACGACCCATATTGGTCACCCGTAAAAGTTAGGGAACATATGAGTTTATTAGGTTTCAAGACTTTGGTTTCCGAGGCCTTTCTACGACCAATGAAACCTTTTACAATCCATGAAACCCCATTCATTATGTTCAAGCCCCAAATCCAACTTTTTGAAGTTTGGTCTATGACCAAGTCTACGAACTATAAAAAGGTTTACAACCCGTAACTAGGCTCGAAAATCTCAGACCAAATTCTCCAATTTTCTGAAGTTGGTTTACGACGACCATCTATGGTTCGTAATTTCATTTATGGATCTTAGATGAAGCTCGTAAAACACATACTTTAGCAGACTTTGGTTGGCATCAAAATGAGGCAATAACTCATGCTTAAGAGCTACAAACATCCAGCTTAGTGTTGACTCCACCACAAAGTCTCGTCAATCAAAACTATGTCATCCTCAAATAGTATACATCATAATGTAACTCTATCATTATTGGAAATCCCTCCGACTCTCCCGTACTATCCTTGTCCAAGTCTTGACTTTATCATATCCGTTCATGCTCGCCTTAAAGTACGTCCATGATCGCCCTAAAGTACGTCCATGGTCGCCCTAAAGTGCGTCCGTGGTACACCTATAGCCTCCAAACATTTTCGCATCTTAATATAGGCCGCGGGTAGACCTTTTTTGGGAGAGAAAAATAATCAACATCTTAATCGGACTGCTGCAACTTGAACACAGAAACTGCAACCGCGTCCTTATCACTTGCCTTATCTCACGCTCCCTCGCACTCCTCTTTACTCTCTACTTGCTTCCATGGCCGAGCTACAGCCGCCCGATGCCGCCATCACCGCCGCTCCCCTCCCTTCTGCTGCCGTTACAGCCACCACCTCCAATCCGACATCTATAGCTCCACCACCTCCCCCATCCGATAACCCTCCAACCAACAACGTTAATAACAATAATTTAGGCCCCAGTTTGGCTCCGAAACGACAGCGCCGACCAAGTGTTCGATTAGGCGAGATCGGCGACTCACCTTCCGACACTCACTTCCGGCGAGGCCCCAAAACCTGGCGTTTCCACAAGGACCCCACTCTGGCAGCTAAAACATCAAAGACCCGGCCTCTAACTAATCTCGTTAACGGTGGCGGGGATAATTATGACGAAAACAACATCGAGGTGAACAATTATAACCTTGATTTGGGAAATCGCAAGTCTAAACCGAGGAAACCCACGAAGAGGGTGAGGACAAATTGGCATTCCTCTTCAGCTAAGTTTGAGACGCCTAATGGCGGAGGAATTCACGAAGAGAACTTTTTCAGAGAAGATAACAATGATAACGAAGAGTTTCGGGAATTCGAGCTTGAGGGTTCAGAAAGTCCAGTGAAAGAGCACAGTCCAATTAACTCAATGGAACATATGGGGCTTCAGTATTGGGATCGGAGAGGAATTAGGACTAGAGTGTCGGAGAGCAGAGACCAACACGATGACCTCAACAACGGAGGAGTTCATACCGAAATGAATTCTGGGGATAAGAGCATTGGAGTAAGGGACTGGTTGGCTGATTTGGGTCTGGGGAGATATGCTCCTGTTTTCGAGATACACGAGGTTGATGATGAGGTTTTACCCATGTTGACTCTGGAGGATCTCAAGGATATGGGGATTAATGCTGTTGGTTCCAGGCGAAAAATGTTCAATGCCATACTGAAGCTGCGGAAAAGGTTTTCGTGAGTTTAGCCTTAATGGTTTTAATGTATGTTTAGCTTTTATTTACTGCTTACTTTCCTTTTCGTTACTTTTTGCCGCTTACATGGATAATTCAAGTGGTATTAGTTTTGCAGCTAGATTTATTTTTTCTCCTCCTTCTGCCTTTAGTATGTTAGTTATTGTGAAATGTAATAGTTGATATACAAATGAGAATGACATGACAAGTACTTTTTATTGATTAAACTAAGTTCTAGTGTGTCTAAATGAAGTATATAAGTTTGAAAGAAGTCGGTCTGTTCTTAGATTCAATGTGTATTTAATTAAAAGAAATAAAGGAAACTACCTTTCGAATCTGGTATATTTATTTGTGTGCAAAATGGTTAGACTATATATACGTCTGTAGCACTTTAACCGCTAGATGTCCTCTCTAACTTTCGTTTTATCTGTGTTTAGTTCCACTTCCTGCAATTAGATCCTTTTATTCATTATCAAAATGGGATCTTTCTCTTGTATTAACTTGCATAGAGCTTAAAAATCTTTCTAGTGTAGTTGGAAATTTGAATTACTTTGTAAACAACGAAGATTGAATTATTTAACTAAAAGAAAAATGGTGAATTATTTGATGAAACAAAGAATGACCTGCTAGAGAAGTACATGAAATAAGAGCACATATCTTAGACTTGAGTTAAGTGATTCACCAAAGCATGGTTCAGATAGTATCTGCTTTATTAGCTTCCAACTGTACTATAAGGGATTTCCTTGTAGAAACCTTACATCTTCTAGCGTTAACGGTCTTATCGATAATCACTTTTGCAGCTTTAGCCTTCTTCTCCGGAGACTCTAATTCATCTCCTCTGTAGGAAAGTAGATATAACTTGTAAAGAAGAGGCTTCCTCATGCTTAATGATGGTTGTGTTGTAGAATAATTTGTGTACCCTTTTATGGTCGTTGTTCCTCATCTCATTCAGTTCATAGATTGAAAAGCTTTATCATTTTTCTTGTGATGACATTTTCTTTTGGTCGTAATTGCTTCCAGCATTCTCTTTTGCTGGTTTACTAATGACAGTTACAGATTACCGATCACAAAAAAAGGCTTCATCTCCTGTATTCTGTCACAACTCTCATTCAGCTGAAAAACACACTGTTAGTTAGCTTGGAAAGAGAGAAATCCAGTTTGTGGAATATATATGCTATTTGTGACAGACATCTTTGAACGCATGCTTCTTAAGGGAGGCACTAACTTCATATATAACTTTCCCAGCTTTGTGACGGATTGTTGAAAGGCTTTTAGGTGAGATAATGCTTATCTGCCCATCTCCCATAACTAACCATTCTTGACTGCACTCACCTACATGGCTAAAAGTTTCTCTCCTGACCTCAATTTTTTACCCTTTTTGCTTGCAAGTGGTTGCACCTGTCAGTCACTGCTTTTGTTTTCTAGTCTCTTCATTCTGCTCTCATTTGTTTATTTTTCAGGCGATCAAAATGTGATGTTTCCTGGCCTAGATATATTTTTTGCTAGTTACTGTTTTTTGGTTCATATTTTGTTGTATCATGTGTTCTGCTTTCATTTTTGCTTGCAAGTGGTTGCACCAGTCAGTCACTGCTTTTGTTTTTTAGTCTCTTCGTTCTGCTTTCATTTGTTTATTTTTCAGGCGATCAAAATGTGATGTTTCCTAGCCTAGATATATTTTTTGCTAATTACAGTTTGTTTTGTTCATATTGTGTTGTTTCATGTGTTCTGCTTCCAGTTTTACTTGCAAGTGGTTGCACCAGTCAGTCACTGCTTTTGTTTTTTAGTCTCTTCGTTCTGCTTTCATTTGCTTATTTTTCAGGCGATCAAAATGTGATGTTTCCTAGCGTAGATATATTTTTTGCTAATTACAGTTTTTTGGTTCATATTGTGTTGTTTCATGTGTTCTGCTTTCATTTTTGCTTGCAAATGGTGGCACTAGTCAGTCACTGCTTTTGTTTTCTAGTCTCTTCGTTCTGCTTTCATTTGTTCATTTTTCAGGTGATCAAAGTGTGATGTTTCCTAGCCTAGATATATTTTTTGCTAATTACAATTTTTTGGTTCATACTGTGTGTTGTTAGATGAGCCCCCACCCCCCCACCCAACCTTGCGCCCCCACCTTTTCTTTTGGAATGGAGAGCGTTTGTGGGAGGAGAGAAATCTCAACCGTGAGAATAATAGATGCTGCGATGAAGGAGATGTAGTCTCATTTCCATCTTCAAAAGTTGACTGACATGGCTCACTTTTCTGACAATGTCTTTTCTTTCACTGCTTGATATATAGCTGCTATTAGCTTGCTGATCTCATATATTCTCAGACTAAGAACTTGATATGCAGTCGTGTGGATGTTAAGTTTCCTTATTAAGGCTTTAGTGGCACTGGTTTCATGTATGGCCGTATCTGCTTTTAACTATTCCATTAGGCATTTGGTTGTTTGTGAGCGAATTATTGATGAAGTCTGATAGCTCTTATTTTGTGTGTGACTGTTGGATAGCAGCGAGTTTGATGTATGAATTCAGGTTTAGTTTAGTTTAGTTAGAAATTGGTAGAACTTAATAAGATTTGTCATAGGCTAAATTACAATGCAAAGATTTACTAAAGAAGGATGAGGGGGACCTAGAATGGGAACCACAAGGTATGTTGTGACAAGGGTATAGTGGGTTTATTTTGCCAGGAAGGTAAACTAGTTTGACATCAAAACACCATATGAATTAATCTATATTCTAAACTCACCTTATGAGGGCTCAAGTAAAGTAGCCTCCGTGGTGGACAAGATGAGGGAAGCAAGACTGAGATGGTTTGGATATGTGAAGAGGAAATGTAGCCGGTGAGGAGGTGCGAGAGGTTTGTTATAGAGGGCACGAGGAGAGGTAGAGGTAGGCGGAAGAAGTATTGGGGAGAGGCTTTAGGTTACTGAGAACATGACCTTAGATAGGAAGGTGTGGAGGACACAGTATTAGGGAAGAAGGTTAGTAGGTAGTGTGGTGTGGTCTTGCTTAGGTTGGTTGGTTGTACATTTGTACTAGTTGTATTATTGTAGTTCTTTTATTTTTATTTTTATCATTGTTTATTGTTTATTGTGTCTTGATTATTCTCCTATTTTGTTCTTTGTTTTTGCTCCTTTCTTGTAGACTTTACACTGTTTCCTTGTTACTTGCAATATTTTCTTAACTGTTCTTTTCTTATTTGTATCTGGATTTGCTGCACTTGAGCCGAGGGTCTTTCTGAAACAGCTTCTCTGCCTCCATGAGGTAGTAATAATGTCTTCGTACATTCTACCTTCCCCATACCTCACTTGTGGATTTTATTGGATATGTTGTATTGTCAAATGGGATTATCCAGATATGATCAAGTTATTCTAACTGAGTTAGTTTTATGGGATGAGGCATGATTGTTGATGGATTTTAAATTGTATTGCAGTTATGCCCTTTGCTTTATAAATCACCTACTGAAGATTAAAAAGAAATTTTAAGTTGGTCAGTGTTTGCAGGGAGGGGTTTAATTGTTGTCAAAGCAAAGGCATTTTAGGTCTGTCTTTGCCAAAACAGGGTTGACACCGATATATTACAGCCAAGAAGACTTGGTGCATCACGTGCACATAGAGCAACGAAACCCGTATTTCCCATTTTGACAGGTTGTTTTGTGCTTCAATATTTTCAGACAGCCAGTCTTTAATGATTAAGCATCAGGGCGTTGGTGACTGGTGACGCTCTCTACCTAGAGGTGTGCTAGTTTTATATAGTATTCCGGTAGAGCGTGACTGTTAAATTTGCAAAGATATTTTGGTACGAAAATGTGAATTATTAGAGTATCCATTTTTTTCTTGTTTGCGGTCTAGAGCAACAGGTGCTTTCCATGATATTGCCGTGCCAGTCTTAATGGCATTGGAGGGCTTTGTGTGTTTTTCTTGATAGAAGATCTTTACAGTTGTTTCTTATGTTGAGGTCATCTACGTTTTTCCTTATCAATACTGACTATTGGGTAAAGGAGGTTGAAAGTTTTGACAGAGCAAAATATGGTTTCGTTGCTAGTCTATGAGGGACGGATCAGATCTTCCTTCATCCACATTGAGGTTCCATAATCAATACATCAATGTTTGCCCTTATTTTCTTATGACCACTTCAGTATTTTAAAAGGTGGGGATAGGCGAGACGTTTTATGCAGTACGGGTTGAGACGTAAGCTCCCAGACATGGGGCGTAAGTCTTATGGATCTACGAAGCGTTGTCTCATATATATTCAACTTTATAATTTTACTAGTAAATGAGCCCGCGCTTCGTGCGGTTAGAACATTCTTGTTTTAAATTTATTAGAACAGAACTTTTCTTGTATTTTGATGTTATAGTATTTTTTATATAAATCTATTTTTAAGAGTATGGAGGTTATTCAATTGTAGTTTATCATTTGTTTTATTAAAAGAAAATGCAAAATTACAAATCATAACACTATTTTCTCCTAGTTTATATAATTTCATTTTACATATTCATTAATTTGTTGTTGAAATTTTACAATGGTTAGTTTATTTTTAGAGAAAAGACATAAAGACACAATCAAAGTTGTCCCGTATTTGCATAAAGACACCTTAACTTTCAAAGTGTCCTATCACCCCACAAAACTATTTAATATCGTTGTAAATGGGCCATTTTGACCCATTTCCTCGTCTGGATTGTTACCACGCACATGAGGCGCGTCATTCCGTGTTTTCACTGCCATGGACCAATTTAAAGGTGCCACGTGTCATTTTCTTTCTTTATTATTAATTATTTAATCAATTTATGTCATCTTCCCCAATTTTAAACCCAAAATAGCCATTGTTAGCCCTAAT
>JAJOOS010010204.1:0-33996 GCA_029582725.1 Solanum chiquidenum | reverse complement strand
ATACTTTGCCGTCATATAGAACGCTTAACTTAGTGGATCCACTAGTCTATGCTAAAAGCATCTTAAGGAGTCATCTAAAAAGTATGATCCTTTACTACCCATGATGGCTACATGGTTTATGGAGACTTGAGTTAATATGAACTCGCATTCCCATATCGGTGCTCAATACTACTCCCAAAATGTACTTAGCTCATATGTTTTTAAAACAAACTTCTTTCTTTAGTTTGACATAATTACTCAAAACTTAGCTTAAAAGCTCTTTTGGAATCGATGTTCCCTTTCTTTCTCAAATGTGAAAACATTTTTAAATTCTTGGGAATACTTAGTTCCCTTATAGCTTTTTGAGAAATGAACTCAATTCTTTACTCTTTGCTTAACTTGAAACATAAGTCTTAGAACAAAGTTAAAACATTTGTGAAAGACTTTTGAAAACTTTATAAACTTTTCTTAACTTGACTCTTAACTTCACTTGACTTGACTCTTAACTTTCCTTGAATTGAATTATGGATTCAAGGATTGTGATTTGTGATAGGGAAGATCTCATGATGTTTAGGATTGTTTTTAAATAGCTAAACATGAGAAAAGATCAAGAAATCACTGTCTTGGAACAAGTACGCGATGCGAAGTTGCATTAAAATATTTCTTCACGAAATTTAGTTTTGAGATAGAGGAGTCCGCGTCCTAACCACGATGCAGAGCAAACTTTTGTTCACTGTGGGAGCAAGTCTGCGACGCAGACTTGCGTGCCAGAACCTGCTCGACTTTTCTTTCTTCGTTTTCCAGCCCCAATTCGCCTAATTTCGACTATTGTTCTCAAATTCTTTCTAGATTCAGCATATGTACTCAATAACCTAACTCAAAGCAACTCTAAAACTTAACGTAAAGATCTCATAAACTCCTCAATTGAGCCCAATTCAAGAACAACATTCAAATTCAAGAAATACATGAAAAAAACATCAACTTTCAAACTCTTTTAGGACGAATTTCGTTGAACTAAACATGTTTTGCGCGTCGGTGAATGTACCCAACGCTATGAAAGACTCACATACCTTGTAGGATCAATTCCTTGGTGAACTCCACTACCAAAATCGATCGTTCTAGGCGAATCTTGCTTTTCCTCTTCTCCTTTCTCTTCTTTTTTCTTTTCTCCAAGCCCTAGCGTATTTTGGTAAAAGCGTAACTGATCTAATTCTGATTAGACCCTAACTTAATTACCAAAAAACGAAATAAAACAATTGGGCAAGGAAAGGACCAATCTACCCTTTAAAAATCTGGATTGGACTTTCCTTATTCAAATAGCCCAATTTCCAAAGGGTATAACTCACTCATACAAATTCGGAATCGCGCAAACTCTGAGGCGTTGGAAATTTTATTCCAAGAGCTTTCCAACCATAACTGGAAATACACATAACTCATCCTGATCTAGGAGTTATGACCGTTTGAAGTTGACTAAAATTCAACTTATTCTAACTTAACAAAATTTCCAGATTTTCATTCTTTCAAAAAATGACTATTTCCAATTATTAGCTTCTTCCTAGTTATTTCAAATTGCGAGGTGTTACAGGAATAGAAATATGTTGCGTATCTGGGAGAATGTCAATACCAAAATTTAATTCCCTTTCTAGAGGAATACTAGGTAGATCATTTGGGAAAACTTTCAAAAACTCATTAACAATGGGGACCGACTCAAGAGTAGGGGTTTCAGAATCCACATCCCTCACCCTAACTAGATGGTACATGCAGCCCTTAGAGATCATCTTTCTAGCTTTAAGACAAGAAATAAACCAACATTTCGGCATAGAATTTCTCCCTTTCCACTCTAGGATAGGCTCATTTGGAAACTGAAATTTGACCACACGGGTTCTACAATCAATAGAAGCATAACAAGAGTGCAACCAATCCATACCAATGATACCATCAAAATCTAGCATATAAAGCTCTTTCAAATCAATAAGAGTAACTCTATGGGACAAGGATTCGGGACACTTTCTATAGACCCTCTTAGCCACAATAGAATCACCAACAGGAGTAGAGACAGAAAAAAGGATTTAATAACACATTAGGTAGCACCGGGATCAAGTAAAGCATACACATCAAGTTAAGAGACTTTCAACATACCGGTAACCACATTAGGAGAACCCTCTTGTTCACCACGAGTCTGAAGTGCATAGAACCTATTTTTCTTGGGAGCATTAGAACCTGAAACACTTGGACCAGATGAAGGAGAGGGTTGAGCCCTACGACGATTATCTCCCTCATTCTTAGCAGCTGAAGGACAATCTCTTATATTGTGATCCATCTTAGCACAACCAAAACAAGCATTGTAACCCGTTAGACATTTTCCTTCATGCTTTCTTCCACACTTAGCACAATTTGGCAATGAAGATCTACTACCATTTCCTTCTTGTGGCTTAGGGTTAGACTCCCTCTCTTTGTTGAACTTAGGAGCATTGGAGGAACCTTTCCCGGAAAACCTTTGTTGATACATGTCCATCAGACCTTGCATGAGAGAATTACCATCACCGGTTCTAGCCCTCTTTGTCTCCCTAGACCTCTCCTTAAGCTTCTCCTCTTCAATCTGTTGGGCATGAACCATGAGACGAGAAATATCCATGTCATGGACAAGCATAGTTGTACGTCATTCTTTCACCACTAATTCGAATACACATGAAATGAACCTGCTCATCCTTGCCCTAGAGTTGGCAATTATAGAAGAATCATACTTTGACAATTGAGTGAACCTCGAGGCATATTCTTTCACGCACATATTTCCTTGTTGGAGATTAATAAACTCAAGCACTTTTGTCTCCCTCATCTCAAGAGAAAAGAACTATCCAAGAAAACAGACTTGAACCTTTCCCACTCTAGGGGGACCTACATCTTCAGATCTTGCTTCCTTCCATTAGTTGAACCAAATTTGAGTAACACCTTTAAGTTGATAAGCGGCCAATGAGTCACTCCCATAATAGCCAACACCTTGTAGACCTCATCAATGAACTCTTGAGGATCTTCCTCAACCTTAGAACCATTGAATTCTGGAGGAATCATCCTAGTGAAATCCCTCACTCTAGATGCCGCCGTACCCACATTTGGTTTCACGGAGACCACAACCTCCTTATTGGCTTGGGCTGTCAAGAATTGAGCCAAAACTTGAAAGCAATCCTAAACTCCACATTAGTCACTTGCTCGGCCAAAGGGTCAACCTGAGCTTGAGGAGCCTGAGGAGGAGCTTCTTGATGAACATTTTCTCCCTCATTCCTTTTGGCCAAAGCTCTTCGAGTAGTCATATCCTGTAGACCATCGGGTAAGGATTAAGAGAAAGACCTTATAGAGTTAACTCTACCGTACGACTTAGAGTAATGAAGAAGTGAAGTTTCCTAAACATCTTGTAGCCTTTCATTCATAAATATGGCGTGCTTCACACTCATGAACAAGACTCTACTTGATGTGGTTTTGAGACATCCTAGAACCTTTCTAAACCTTGTGCTCTGATTACCAAGTTTGTTACGACCCAAGGGTCTTGTATGCCATGTCATATCTAGAGAGTACCTCTGGATCGTGAAAATTTATGACATAGAGGGGAGGAAATGCGCTACATGTGTCGTGGACACATCTTTGATCTACATGTCCTCTCTTCTAATGCAGTCTGCATCTAATGTAGGTAATTCAGGCTCATCACTCTACTCCTGCTAATAAGAAACAGTCTTAATGTTGTCCTCTGGAAACTTGTGAATCCCACTACACTATTGTTCATTCTTGTCATCATCCATTTCATAAAGCTATCTATTATGTCGCACTTATAATTTTTATTTTGTTTTAAATGTGCAAGTAATTGAGTTGCCGGAAAAACAAGAAGAAAGGGAGGAAAGTGATGCAAAATTCTAACGTCGAAGAGAACCATGCATGATCCAAATCATTCCAATACTACTTTGCTTATAAATTATTTACCTTATAAAAGAGAAAATATTCCAAAATATTGTTCTTTATAATGAGCCTAGTGAAAAAGAAGAAGAGGATCATCCCTTAAAGCGTATGTAGGGACATGAATTTTTAAGTGATAAAATACCTCTAAACATGAGTTTATAGCTAAGTGTATTTTTCCATCTTCTTTCTTTAAAAGCATTGATGATCTTGTCACATTAAAATACTTCTATCTTTATTTGAGTGTTGTTTATTGTGCCTACATTTGATTATCAACGCAATACCCTAGCGACAGACAACGTAACAAAATATACACATAAATATAAACATAGAGACCAAAATCTATCTATTATTTGTGTCTTGAATTTTTCCTTTGTATATTTTAAGAAACTTATAATCCCTATTGGTTTAGGAGACCCTTTTTCCTAATAGATTTGGGAAAGGAATATATTGACCTTATATGATTGGGAGAACCTTTTCCTTATAGGTTTGCCCGACACCTATAGCAGTTGTCACCCCGCTATAGCGCCTACACATGCCAGCTATAGTGCTCCGCCCACTATAGCGGATTGCGCGAACCACTGCAACTCAGAAACCCTGAAAAGCCTCTTTTTTCACAACATACCCTTGACCTCCCAAAGTATCCCCTTCATGCGAAGTTCGATTCCGGGAGTTCTACACACCCGAGTTCAATTATGTAAAGCCCTATGGGTTCCTTAGTGTCTTGGCTGCTAGAAAATATAAACCATGCCTAGATATATCACCCCACTCATTTGCGTATGGACCGAGACCTCACCTTGTTCAGATTCCGTTTGAGACTGGCTGAACATAGATTTTTTAAGTCACTAGATAAAAAAAATTCTGGCCTGATTTATTTCACCATTGATCTACTCATAACGACAGGGATCGCTCATTAGATCTTTAAATCTTAGCTTTTAAAGAAACCCAACAAAAATAGCTAGTACTTGAACTTCTATATTGATATTTAAACTAGGCAATAAAAGTATGAACTTAAGGTACTTGCCAAAATTTCCTTTTCTACAAACCTTGAAACTTGATTTGGAAGCACGATCAATTAAAATTTTAATATAGTAAGAGGTTATGAGAATGGCAATGCATCTGACAATGAAAGAATCTTGTGCAAGGTTGAGTCTGTTGAGTAAATGTAAGTCACTAATGCGGTTGGTATGTCATGGAGTATGGTTTTGTGAGAGGTGTAGGGATTGATCGGATGGTAGAGATTGACGATGAGCAAGCCTAAGATGTGGGACAAGTGAAAAATCAGAGATGACGTGCTGTTTAAAGGATACATGAAGAAAGTATGAGTTAAAGACCAAGTAATATCCATCCTAAGCTAAAAAATAATCTAAAACTTACGTACCAATAGGGGAAAAACCTAGTTATACAGTTAGAGGAACTTTATTAATTATTGTATTTATTTGGTTGACACGGTTTACCTCTGTAGTTTCCACTGATTGTTTTATTGAACTTTTCTATCTCTTTGGTCCTAGCATTGTCCCTAACCTGCAGCTAGTAGTAGTGTCTTGATAGTTACACATTTGGAGTTGTTTTGGTGTAAATATCAGTCCATTCTATATTAATGAAAGGTCATGAATATTCAACATCAAGACTTGGAATTTTTTTCCAGCTGCTTTGGATGTTCTTTTAGTGTATTCCAGTGATATTGGGAGCTGTGTTGGAATAATTTTGTCAATGTTACTTTCACTCTTCATTGCTACAGTTCCAAATTATAATCATACGCGACCTTGGGATGATACAAGAATGATTTATTTATTTTTGAAAAATGAGAATCACATTATACATGAGGAGTCTCAAGTTGGCATTGAAATTATGGCACCCGGTTGTTGAGATGTGATTAAATGGTCTCTTGCCATAGATCATGGTCAAATTTCTTGTTTTAGCATATTTTTTCATTGTTTAGTTTTGGAAGGTTTAATGTTTGTTTTGTTTCATGATTGTGATTTCAATATACTATGCTTAAAGTTGAGTGTAGGACTATTAGTTTTGCTAGGTTTAATTTTTGTCATTTCATTGGAGACAAGTTATGTGCAGATTATTATTGATAAAAATCTCCGCTTAGCTTGCTGCTTAGTGGTATTTGGTTAGAAAAAAAATAGATAGAGGGCTTTAAAATGATCTTATACGGACAAAGGAGGATAAGAAAAATTGCAAAGGGACTAGTGAAGCTTGAAATCTTCAAATTAGCACCTCTAAGCTAGCTGAAAAATAATCAGAGGTTACTAAATTGAGCTATATATATGTATCATTAATCCCAGGATAAACTGACGAATTTGACTTCTAAATCAAAGAACTTAAGGCTGAAGCCCAGAAGAGAGTACGAACAGGAGTTGAAACGTGTATCAGAAGACTACCTGAATGTGCAATTAATTCTTTGCTCCTTGTGAGAGGTGGACCTAAAACACAGCTTGATTTTGTTCAAAAGGGATTACAATGAGTTCAAGTCTTTTGAGCTTAACTGTACTGTATAAATAAGTTGAAGCAAGATATTGAACTTTAACTATCATATTCAGCCCACTTCTCTAATTCAATTGGCTAAAATCTAGTTATATAGAATGATATTAGGTTGAAAGGAAGGCGCAAAAATCACTGCTCTATAGGAAGGTAATTGTGTTGTATATAATGACATTTGGTTGGAAGGAGGACACAAAAATCACTTTTCTATAGAAAAGTAACCGTGAGCTTTGAGTTTCCCCTGATGTTCTTTTTGATACAAATCTAGAATTTTTTTTTAAAATTAAACAATGGTATTTATTAATCAAATGACCACAAACAAAAAGATCACATGGCCAGAAACCCAAGTCTTCCCGCTCAAACAAAAATAACAAGACAAATTACAAAATAACACAAAAATAAAAACACCTACATGTACATATACCCTTATCTCTAGGGTTTCCTAATTCATTCGTCCTCTTTATCTTCTTCGTTGTTGAAACACTTGAGATAATCATTGTAATTGAAATACAAATCATAATCTTCCATCTCATTTGAATCACTTCCTTCAATATCAATTGCATTTGATGCCGCGACTATGTTGCTTGGACCAGACATATTTTGTTCACAAACATCTTACGTAAAATTAGTATTTATATTTCCCAATCTGTTGACTTCCGCATCTTCAATATTTGTATTTAACGTCATTGGACTACTTGAATATGTTGGTACATGGTCCGCATTGACATCCATGTTGTAATTGTGATGATTCCAACTATTAAACCCCAAACAAGGCCTATAATTGGTGCTCCCAATAATTGATCCTTGTGAACCAAACAATGGTCCATTATTTTGTACCCGGCCATTAATATTATTTTGTGAAGACAAAAAAGGATTGAGGTAGTGGGGTTGATCCTGAAGTTGTGGGCGACACAACTGTTGTTGCTGCTGTTGAGTTGAACTAGGAAAAATGTTGTTTGTGCTAATTGGTTGAATAACTCATGGGGTTTGATTTGGAACATTTGTTTGAATATGAGGCATTCTCTCAAGATCTATATTTTGTGAAGACAAAAAATGGTTGAGGTAGTGGGGTTGAGCTTGATGTTGTGGGCGATAGAGTTGTTGTTGCTGCAGTTGAGTTGAACTAGCAAAAATGTTGTTTGTGTCAATTGGTTGAAATTCTCTAAATCGTGGGATTTGATTTGGAACATTTGTTTGAATATGAGGCATTCTCTCAAGCTCTATAAAGTTATTTTCTTGTTCACAACCACTTAGCAATTCTTGACGAATGTATTTTCGCTCTTCTGGAGGTCTCCATTTCTTGCTACGATGCATCTGAAAGAAGAAAAAAAATCAAAGGAGAGCTTGGACTAGAAATATATTTATCATCACACCTCATTATTATTTAGATGTGTTTGAAATACACTCATTTTGATAGAAAACATAATTGGTGTTTGGTAATGGTGAACGATAAAAATTTCTTTTTGAGTTAAAGATTGTCATTAATATTATTTCATTGAATAATCACTACAAGAAAATAAAAAAATAACAAAGAATAATTTCTATCACTAGACATACAATAAAAGTTTGTCGCTAATTCTCTTTTGATAAAACTTTTGAGTACTATGAATAGTTACCTAACATTTATCAGCTGAGAGAAGTAAAATTAATTTTTTTTTCTAATTAATTAAGAAAAGCATTTTCTAGCAAGTGTTTAATGAAAAATATGAGATCTCCCAAGCATTAAATCAAAAATCGTTCTAAGCAAACATTTTCATGGAAAATATCTTTTCCGATATCAAACACACATAATTTACCACTTAGCCTTTTTTTAGGAATGTTACCTGAAGATGGCTTGAAACTTGATTCTTGGTAACACCAGACACATTCATATCCTTAACAATATTTTTTGGTAAACAACCTACATGTTTCATTAGAATGTAACTTAAATTTAATCACTACTACAATACTCCTTGATCAAGCCAATGTATAAGTAAACACAATAATTACTATGCATTAATTCCAAACTACTTGACGTTATATATAATTATGAATTCTTACTGTTCATATCGCTTCATAAAATGAATTGTCGAGAAAAGCAGTTAATAATGAAGTAAACTTACTTTTTTCACCAAGTTGTTGTGTAGCTTCCACAAATTTACCATGAAGATTTGTTGTCCATTCTATGCAGTTCTTTCGCGTAACTGTCACATTACTAGCATTCATCTTTCTTTCTCCTTCATTAATCTCTTTTCTTGTTTTGTCTTCTTCTTTCCCTCCCGAGATTATATTCTCCATTTGATATGACATTTGTTTCAACCTCATTAGTATTTTTTCTTTGTTCCTTAGTATTAATAGGCATATTCTTCTCCCCGACTTGTTTTTTATCTCCAACAATATTATTGTTATCAATATCATCAACAATATTCATCAAATCTCTAAATTCTTCTCTCTCTTTCTCTTTTTGTATTTTTTTACTCAATACAAATTGCCACAAGCATTTCACAATTTCCTTGTCAAGTGGCCTTTTGAAGTAAATGAAAGCTCTGTCGTCGAAAGCTTTCTTTGCAAAGAGTTCATTATATTCATCACATACAACTGCATAATTATTTCAAAACTAGCAATTAGAATTGAATATATTAAACATTATGTGAATAGTTATTTTCATGCATATTCACTAAATTTTATGTATTATTATCATTACAAATCAATTGCATATCATATCACTGTAACAAAAAAAGGATTAACAATGGATAATTTCTATTGCCAATTAATTAAATATAGTCAATAATGATAAATTACCAAAACAAATTATGTTAGTTACATGTGAGCTATCTATCGATGAATTTCATATTGTTTTGGAAGTGTATATTGATAAAAGTAACTAATTTTACCCACTATAACAATAAAATCTTAAAAGATATCTATGTCATATCTAGTAAAACCTTATGTGACTAATTAATTTCAAGTATATTGACTGATATAAATTTTACAAGATATCCATTTATCATATACTAAAAAAATAAGATTCGGTAACGGATAATTTATGTCGCTAATTAAAGAACAAAAAATTATCGTTAATCTTATTTAATGATGAATTATTCAAACTTTATTTAGCTACATACTATTTAAAAACTGATTAACGGTGAATTTATAGTTAATGATTGCTTGTAGTATATTAATTAATATAATTGCTTTTACACAATAAGAAAATGAAGATCGATTAAACACTTACATAGAGAGACTATATTCAACGCCACAACTTGTTTCAAGAGTTAAAAACAAAGTGAATCTGGTGAATGGACATTGATTATCATCACATCAATTTTTTCCTTTCCTTTGGAGAGCATTGACATCCCCACAAGAGCCATATCAACCGTCGTAACTGTATATATTCATGCACTTTAAAAGTCAGTGTATTAAGATCATGAAAAGAATATTATACACACTCTTATCATTATTAGGGTCTGTTTATTAAATTCCACTCCTACTACTAATTTGTTACTTTAATTTGTTTGTACAACACAATTTCGTATTTTATGCATGTGTACTTCTATACCTACAAAGTAGCTAGCGAAAAATTCAAGTCAAAACAATTTACATAACTTAGACATAAACAATCAATGAATATTTACAAAGTAATTGAGAAACCAAACAAAAGCAAATAAGAAAAAGTCATAAAAACACACTTAAGCTATACATCCCCCCCCCCCCCCAAAACCCACCCAGATTGATGGGGTTTGGCTGCCCAAATTACCTGTTATATACCTTTTTTTGCGGTGTAAAATGGTTCAAGAGAATACTGTTTAAGTTAGCTTTCGGGTACAGTAAGATAATTATAACATTTATTTACTTTTTTCAAGAATTTTAAAGATTGTTTGTTGTCTTCACAAATTAAAGTTGGAGAAGTAATTGAATAACTATTAAGATTGAGACAAAATTAAAAATAATATTTGAAAAGTAGTCATTAAAGTAGACTCAAATTTGATCCGTTCCGATTACGAAAAAACTTAATAAAATTAAAATATTTAAAAACTTGAGGTGCACGTGCAACCAAAACAATGAATTAATAGGTGTATATTAAAAAAAAGTTAATTATAACTTCTTTAAAGAAAATGTTTTTTTTCCACAAAAAATATGTCTCCCCACTTTTTTATCTACACCAATAAAATACAAAAAAAGTTATCTTAATTGGTATTGACAGCAAGATCAACTCTTATCATGTTCTTCTATATGGTGCCTACTGCCTCCACCACCCTAGTGAATTTATTTTTTCTAAAATGATAGATATATAAAATTAGAGATCTCCACCTTCAATTTTTTTTGAGTAATTTAAATAATTTTCACCTCCAACTCTATTAACCGGTGAGGGGGACACACATAAGCCGTATGCAGCGGGTCTCATGCTTGTTTTCCCTGTCTCTCTAGGCCAATTGACAAATAATAGTTTCCCTTCTTTTTCGACAAAAAGATCAGATGTAAAGCACATATGTAGGTTGATTAAATAATTAATACTATCATAAAACTATGTCCCTTACGAGGAAAAACCTGATTAAATTGGAACGACACATAAATCAACATAAATCTATTGATCCCCTTTAAAAATTCATATACATCTTTATGAAAGAAACTAATCATGTGTGTGAATGGTTATTGCAAGAACCACAAATAAAAAAACTCTAATTTACTTCTTTTAACCACAAAAAACTCATTTATTAACTAGTAAAACAACATAAACAAGCATAGAAATAGTATTATGGAAACAAGAAAGAGAGAAATTCAAAATTTGAAAGATAAATGAAATCTGAAAAAAATCAATGATCACAAATTAGATAATAAGCATCATATCAATTAAACTCCTATGAAAAATGACATAGAATTTAGTTATATAAATTAAGAGGTTATATGATTTATATAAAAAATTTAGAGACGTCACCTTTATATTTATAAGACTTAAGCAAGCCAACCATCTCAGTAACATTCTCTTTGTCATGATCTACAAGCATCACACAAATTTCATCTATCATACTATTAAAAGGAGTTGCCATCAGATTACTTATTCCTTCAATAATTTGAGTTTTATTTTATTCAGACATAAGAATGAGAAGATACAAGAAACTACTCTATATATAGGGCTAAATTTATAAGATAAACACAACTCTTTTGGTAAATTTGTTAATTCAAGATCTAATGTGGTGTTCACTTTCCCCTTGAAGCCTGTTTATATTAGGAAAATGAACAATTTTAGTGTTGACCATACAAATCATTTTTATTTGACCTATTTAATTATTATTTTTCCTTCTTGAGTCAAGACAACGATATACTTTTGTCTCTTTTTTCCTTTCCTTTTAAGGGTTTAGTAAGAAGGTATTTTTTTCTTGACAAAATTATTTTTTAGTATTTAATAACTTAAATGTATTTGTAACACCTGAGAAATTTCTAGCTCAGAACTTTTCTGAGTTTATTCTAAGTTTGCATATTTTTAAAATTTACGGACACCATCTACCGGCCGTAAATCGATCTACGGACCGTAGATGCGATCCGCAGATGAGATTTCAGAAATAGGAAAAATTTGGTCTGAGATTTACGAGACAAGCTTATGGGTCATAAATTGTTTTACGCGTCAAAGACTTTAGTCATAGATTGACTTCAGAAACTCTGCTTTAGATTGATTCTTACGAACCTCATTTACGAGTCGTAGTTGGGACTACGGTCCATAGAAGGATATCGTTGAATCAAAATTTAGAAACTTAGTATTTCACTCTGATTTCTACGGACAGGGATCTATGGTCCGTAGATGGAACCACAAATAGTAGATAAAACCACAAACCATAGATGACCATCAGATAACCTACCGTCAGTTTTTTAGAAAGGACCATTTTGGTCTTTTCCCACTTATTTAGTCCCTATACTTTCTCCTTTTAACCTATTCTAAGTTGGATTAAGGGAAAGTTAGTGACCTGAATCCTCCCCTCTCATGCACAACTCCCTAAATCAGATTTTCTCTCTCAAGTTTCCTCTCAAGCAAGAACTAGGGTTCCATACTTCAAGTCTCCATTGAAGAAATTCAAGCCAGAGCTTCCATTTCAGGTATGTGTGATTTCATCAATGGGTATCTTCTCGCCCATTGAGTCCCAAAGAAACTATCACTTTCCATGTTTATGATTCTACAAAACCTAGGGTTTCTATGATTTCATGGGCTTCTGCTGAAATTCAGTTATTCTTTATGATTAGTCTTTAATTGTATGTTTTACTTATAATTCCATGATTTAATTGGTATATTCATGACTCAAAATTATCTTCTTTCAGATGCATGTTTCAAATTTCCAGGTTTCATAATTTTAGATAGTTTCAGATAAAGTGTCTTTAAGATATTATCAGTAATTATCATTTTTAAATCATGATTCATGAGCTACTCAATTATCATTAGAAATCAATATTATTTCAGTATTATCAGACTATTATTGTATTAGTCAATTGCATGTTTTCCGTTGGGAGTCTTACTTAGCACCGAGTAGAGTTAGGGATGAAAGCTCACAGTCAACCGTCAACACATGTTGGATTCTTTATTAGAAATCCCTAAGTACCACAACTACGTTCCACCTAAGGATTTAAAGGGGTCTCCTAGTTGAGGCCGTCTCCTTAGTCTTTATAGACATTAGCTTAGTGGTTCCATTAGCTCAGATCAACCTTTATACCTTTGCAAAGTATACTAGGCCCTTTTGATAGGGATTATACATCAAACTTCATGTGGTAGATTACATTGTTATATGCTGGTTTTAGTATCTCCCACAGTTAGTCTATAAGTATCATTGCATGACCAAACATTCAGTTATTTCAATAAAACATTTATCAAACTTCATATTATTTACTTGGTCAATGCATCAATATGTTTTCAGAGTTCAACTTGTTTAATATTCATGTATATCAAGCATTATCCCTCATACTCAATACATTCAAAGTACTAACCACATACCTTTTTCTATATTGTTTTTATCCAGCTCACGGTTAGTACAATATTTTGTCAGAAGTAGCAGAGTTGGTGAGTCCTCATCCTTCAAGGACGACCTTTATCTTAACTTTAGTGTTATGCTTTTAGTTTCAGTTATTTAAAGTTAGCTAGGGTTTTTCCTAGAAATCATTATAGTAGAGTCTTTCATACAATCAATTTAGATTCAACTTATATTTTGTAGATATTGGCCTTTTCTATTTTATCAGATTTTTCCACTTTTAGCTTCCACATTAGTATTTTAGTTATCTTCAGTTGTTGTTATGTGAATATTATTGTCATGCCAGACCTAAGGTTAGCTTGGGGTCACTTGTGGCTCTAAGCATCGTATTATGACTAGGGTTTAGTCTCCGATCATGACAAACTTGGTATCAATGCATCAGATTGAAGTGACTTAGGGTGTCCGAAAGCCGCGTTAAGTAAATTCTTGTTCATGGTTGTGAAGCGCGCCACATCTATGAATAGGAGGCTATGAAACTTTTTAGGAAATATGTCACTTCTTTCATACTCTTAGTCGTGAGATAGAATGAAACTCTATATTATCTCCTTCTAAATCGTGATTTACACGTTTATGGCATCATGCCTCCTAGAAGAGACTACGTCGAAAGGAACATGAATGAAGAGCAACAAGCGCCTTCAGCTCGAGCATACCCTTTGGTTGAACATGTATTTCATGCTAAGTTGGCTGGTTTTCAAGTGCTATCCCAATCTATGACTGCTCAGGACAACCCAAAAGTTAAGGTCGAGTCAGTTCAAATGGGAATACAACTGCAACTAGAGTCTGGGATTTCACTCGGACGAACCCTCTAAAGTTTTATGGTTCTAAGGTAGATAAGGATCCACAATAGTTTATTGAGGGAATCAAGAAGATTACTGAGATCATGGGTGTCACTCTGGTTGAAAGTGTAGAGTTAGCTGCTTATCACTTGAAGGTCATGGCTCATATTTGGTATAAGCAATGGAAATAAGATAGGGTTGTTGATGAATATCCAGTGGACTGGGATCATTTTAAGGCAACTTTTCTGGACATGTTCGTTCCACTTGAGTTAAGGGAAGCCAAAGTCCATGAATTCATTAACTTGAAGTAGGGATATATGACAGTTAAGGAGTACTCTTTGAAATTCACTCAAGTTTCAATGTATGCTCCAACTATGGTGGCTGACTCTAGCATGAGTAAGTTTGTCTCCGGTGTTTTTGAGATAGTGATGAATGAGTGCAGAACAACAATTCTAATTAAGGAGATGGACATCTCCCGCTTGATGAATCATGCCCAATAAATTTAGCAAGAGAAGGTTAATGAGAGTGCTATGGAGAGCAAGAAGGAAAGGACAAACAATGTGGACTACTCTCAACATAAATTAGGATGAAATAGTCTCTCTCAGTTTTGTCAGAACTATTCAAGCCCAACTCCATCCTCTGCTAGTTCTTTAGTACCTAAGTGCAGATCAGAGAACAAGGACATGGCACTAGTTTCTAAGTCACATGGCAGTCACTAGTGGTCACACTTCTTCGATATTTCATAAGTGTGGGAAGAATCATCTGGGAGAGTATGGCCGGTAGTGGTGGCTGTTTTGGACGTGGTAAGATAGGTCCAGATTCAGAGATTTCCCGTCAACCTCAAATAAGGCAAGATGTGTTAGTCAATAGACCCAACCTAACTCCTCAACAACTCTATTAGGTTGCCTACTTCAGTAGGGTACCTCATCTAATGCCCCTCCTTGACTATTGTATCCCGCAACCATTTAATTTCCATTATCCTTAGTATGGCCTCATAATCTGCATTGGAGACTTCCGATGCACATAGAATCTCATTCACAGTCTGCACCTCCACATGGATATCCATTTCTTGATAGCAAAAGGTGAGGTTGGGGTTATCCCAAACGATGGGTAAGAGTGTGTAGGACTCCCTCACCCAGCCTAAGCATGCGGCGGGGGAGCTCAACTAGTGGGACCCAATAAAGCTTAGTCGAGTGTGGAAATTACTTACCTTCTCCGCCACACCCTGCATAACAAAGGCCCTCTTGAAATAAAGATTCATCCACCTGTAATCAAGGTATCTATCCTTACTATCCTTGTCTATAAACCTCACAAATGGATATTCTTTCTTGGAGTGTCAGCCATTGAGTTTTAGGGTTGCAAAAAATATCTATATGTGTATTAGAACTCTTAAACTTGCATAGAAAAAGCATTTCAGAGAAAAAAATCTCACCCTTGGCCTAACTAGGAGGTTGTTGCATGTAGTCTCCTGCTATATAAACGCCACCATAGCAGGAATATTCCCATTACAACAACTCCCTCTATAGTGGCCTTTTATCATTTTAGAACTTAAAGAGGTGCTTCAATGGCTTCCCTTAACCTAAAAATTATGTTTCCAACCAAATAACTTCATATCAGTGTTCCTAAAGTATCCTACTACTATTATATGCAAAAAATGGGGCATTACAACATTTAAATATTGCCCGAATCTAAGTTTCTAACCAAGAACAATCCTTCAACTTTCCTCCCCATTTCAGACCTATTTTTGGCCATATACCCAGTAATTCTTACACCCAGAATGTTCTAGGAGTGTCTTAAATGTCAGGAATGCATCCATGCTTTAACAAATTCACCAAATCAGAACCATATTTTCCAAATTCAAAAAGATCAACCTCTATTCTACTCAACCAAATTATAGCATGCGAAAATCATTATAAATTGTAGTAATGGAAGTAAAGAAAATGATTATTACCTTAGCATTAACGTTTGAATGGAGTGATCGAGAGTGAAAAAGTAAGTTCTTGGAGTAAAATAGGAGAGAATGGGCGAGAAACCCATTCATCTCCCCCTTATTCTGAGTTTTAAGCCTTGCCATGCCTCTATGGAGGGAATATTCCACTATAGCAGGTCCAGGTTGGTGGGCGGGAAATTATTTTGTTGTTTTGTTTGGGTAATTTCTCCAACCTAGTTAATTGCAAGGCTCTGGTGTACTTGGATACTCAGAGGATGTAGTTTTCTATGGTTCACACACTACTAAGAAACTACCGAAAAATGACGGACTGTGTTTGAATAGAAAAAGAGATTTAAAATCACTAATAATAAGGTACAAGTACCCCCCCTAGACTATGACTGAAATTTGAGAGACACACCTTAACTAAACTTGGTCCTATTACCCCCTCCCCCTCGAACCCATTTTCTTTTTGTAATTTTGTAAACCTTTTGGCTTACGTGGCACACTCCGTGACTCCACGTAGTTGAGGTGCGTGAGAGATATTTGGATGCCACTTAAGCCAAAAAGGTTTACACTTTTTAAAAAAAAATTGGTTCATGGGGATAATAGGACCTTAGTTTAGTTAAGGTGTGTCTCAGAGATTTCGGTCATAGTCTGGGGGTGGGGGTACTTGTACCTTATTAGTAGTGATTTTACTATTTAATCAGATCTTGTATCATTAAATTAAATAGACTTTTCACTAGATTGGAAAAAACTAGCTTTCTAGAGTGAATAATTGATGAAGGCATAGAACTTCCCACACAAAGCATTGAGTCATTTTAAAATTTTCTATTGTTGATCTTCAAAATTCTTTAGCTAACCTTTGAGTATTTCAGAGTCTTCCTCATTTATCTAAATTATGAAGATTAAGAACAATAAAACTCAAATTGTAATTTTCTTAGAAGCACTTTTGGAACATAGGCTAGCATAGAATAGTGCTCCAATATTGATAAAAGTAATTTTAAATTAATTAGCTAAATATAAATTTTTAATTACTAAAAATACTTTTTACAAAATTACTTCTAACAATTTTTTTTTAATTGATCAAACATAGTATTATTTAGTTATCTTTTGTTTCAATTTATTTGATATTTTTTTTCCTCTTTAACATATTTTCATACTTTTAAATAATTTAATTTTAATCATAAACAAATTTTCTGTCTACAATTTTCTTATAAAAAAAGTTTATTAATAAAGAGAATAAAAATGTAGACTAGATATCCTATTGAAAAAATATGATTTAGAACTACATTTAAAGATATATATTTACTACTTTACTTTTTCTATATGTAAGTCTAATTAGGAATAAATATTGATTCCACAATATTTTTTTCAATAGAGTTGGACAAGGGGCGTTTTTACTAAAAAATAAATAAATTGTTTGGGCTCTAGCAAGTCCATAAGAGCAGATACATAAAGAATAGAAAACACAAAAAAAAAGGGCAAGGATAAAATGACCCGGTCAAAAAAAAAAGATCTATTGCTATATGAACTACTATATTACTAGAATTTCTAATAGGGGGTTCAACATTTCTTTTCTCAACTTTCTCTCTCTATTGAATAAGTCGATGGTGATGAGGTTCCACAATATCAGTCTGATTCATGTTCTTCTTTGGGTGATCAACACTCATGGCTCTCTTTGGTGTACGTCGTTGTTTCTCAGCTTGTAAAAGTAAGATTTGTTTCCTTCTCTTCTTAACTAATTTTCATATTTGTAACCCTGGATTAAATTGTGCATCTGTCCATTCCTTTTTCCTAGCTAGATGTTTAGTTCGATGGATAAGATTGTTGCGTATCTCTAGGAGTCTATAGAGGGTTGTCATCTTGGGTGCATGTTGGTTAGTTCTATGATAGTGTTTCTCTTCCTTCTTTGTTTGATCTGAGTCTAGTGTTTATTAATTGATGGATATGTATTTTTCAGCTTGATTCAAGTCTATTTTTTTTAATTGATAGATTTGTGTTTTTTTTAGCTTATTTTGAGTCTAGTTTCTTTTTAATTGATAGATCTGTATTTTTCAACTTGATTTGAGTCTAGTTTCTTTTTAATTGATATATCTGTGTTTTTCATCTTAATTTGAGTCTAGTTTCTTTTTAATTGATGGATCTATGATTTTCAGTTGATTTAAGTGTAGTTTCTTTTTAATTGATGGACCTCTATTTTTCAGCTTGATTCCAGTCTATTTTCTTTTTAATTGATGGCTATGTGTTTTTTCAGCTTGATTCCAGTCTATTTTCTTTTTAATTGATGGATATGTATTTTTTCAGCTTGATTTGAGTCTAGTTTTTTTTTACTCGATGGATATGTATTTTTCAGCTTGATTTGAGTCTAGTTTCTTTTTAATTGATGGATTTGTATTTTTTTTTCCAGCTTGATTTGAGTCTAGTTTCTTTTTAATTGATAGATTTGTGTTTTTTCAGCTTGATTTGAGACTCGTTTCTTTTTAATTGATGGATCTGTATTTTTCAGCTTGATTTGAGTCTAGTTTCATTTTAATTGATGGATATGAATTTTTTTCAGCTTGATTTGAGTCTACTTTGTTTTTAATTGATGGATCTATATTTTCAGTTTTATTTGAGTCTAGTTTCTTTTAATTGATGGATCTGTTGTTTCAGTTTGATTTGAGTCTAGTTTCTTTTTTATTCATGGATCTATATTTTCAGCATGATTTTAGTCTAGTTTCTTTTTAATCGATGAATCTATTTTTTTCCAGCTTGATTTGAGTCTAGTTTCTTTTGAATTGGTGGGTATGTGTTTTTCAGCTTGATTTAAGTCTAGTTTTTTTTTAATTGATGGATCTGTATTTTTTCAGCTTGATTTGTGTCTAGTTTCTTTTTAATTGATGGATATGTATTTTTCAGCTTGATTTGAGTCTAGTCTCCTTTTAATTGATGGATATGTATTTTTTCAGCTTGATTTGAGTCTAGTTTCTTTTTAATTGATGGATCTGTATTTTTCAGCTTGATTTGAGTCTAGTTTCTTTTAATTGATGAATCTGTAGTTTTTGAGCTTGATTTGACTCTAGTTTCTTATTAATTGACGGATCTATATTTTTTCAGCTTGATTTGAGTCTAGTTTCTTTTTAATTGATGGATCTGTGTTTTTTTCCAGCTTGATTTGACTCTAGTTTTTTTTAATAGATAAATTTATATTTTTCAGCTAGATTTGAGTCTAGTTTCTTTTTAATTGATTGATCTGTATTTTTCAGCTTGATTTGAGTCTAGTTTCATTTTAATTGATGGATATGAATTTTTTCAGCTTGATTTGAGTCTATTTTCTTTTTAATTGATGGATCTATATTTTTCAGTTTTATTTGAGTCTAGTTTATTTTAATTGATGGATCTGTTTTTTCAGCTTGATTAGAGTCTAGTTTCTTTTTTATTCATGGATATATGTTTTTCAGCTTGATTTGAGTCAAGTTTCTTTTTAATTTATGTGCTAGTGTTTTATTAGTTTAATTTGAGTTTAGTTTCTTTTTAATTGATGGATCTCTATTTTTCAGCTTGATTCCAGTTTATTTTCTTTTTAATTGATGGATATGTGTTTTTTCAGCTTGATTTGAGTCTAGTTTCTTTTTAAGTTATGGATCTCTATTTTTCAGCTTGATTTGAGTCTAGTTTTTTTAATTAATGGATCTGTATTTTTCATCTTGATTTGAGTCTAGTTTCTTTTTAATTGATGGATCTACGTTTTTCAGCTTGGTTTGAGTCGAGTTCTTTTAGTTGATGGATCTGTGTTTTTCAGCATGATTTGAGTATAGTTTCTTTTTAATCGATGAATCTATTTTTTCCCAGCTTGATTTGAATCTAGTTTCTTTTGAATTGGTGGATATGTGTTTTTCAGCTTGATTTGAGTCTAGTTTCTTTTTAATTGATGGATATGTATTTTTTCAGTTTGATTTGTGTCTAGTTTCTTTTTAATTGATGGATATGTATTTTTTAGCTTGATTTGAGTCTAGTCTCCTTTTAATTGATGGATATATATTTTTTCAGCTTGATTTGAGTCTACTTCCTTTTTAATTGATGAATCTGTATTTTTCAGCTTGATTTGAGTCTAATTTATTTTAATTGATGAATCTGTGTTTTCTGAGCTTGATTTGAGTCTAGTTTCTTATTAATTGATGGATTTACGTTTTTTCAGCTTGATTTGAGTCCAGTTTCTTTTTAATTGATGGATCTGTATTTTTTTCCAGCTTGATTTGAGTCTAGTTTTTTTTTAATTGATAGATTTGTATTTTTTCAGCTTGATTTGAGTCTAGTTTCTTTTTAATTGATGGATATGTATTTTTCAGCTTGATATGAGTCTAGTTTCTTTTTAAGTGATGGATCTGTGTTTTTTTCCAGCTTGATTTGAGTCTAGTTTCTTTTTAATTGATAGATTTGTGTTTTTTCAGCTTGATTTGAGTCTTGTTTTTTTTTAATTGATGGATCTGTATTTTTCAGCTTGATTTGAGTCTAATTTCATTTTAATTGATGGATCTATGTTTTTTTGCTTGATTTGAATCTAGTTTCATTTTAATTGATGTTTCTGTATTTTTTCAGTTTAATTTGAGCCTACTTTCTTTTTAATTGATGGATCTGTGTTTTTTCAGCTTGATTTGAGCCTAGTTTCTTATTAAGTGATGAATTTATGTTTTTAGCTTAATTTGAGTCTGTTTTTTTTAATTGATGGATCTGTATTTTTCAGCTTGATTTGAGTCTAGTTTTTTTCAACTGATGGATCTGTATTTTTCAGCTTGATTAGTGTAGTTTCTTTTTAATTGACAGATCTCTATTTTTCAGCTTGGTTTGAGTCTAACTTTTTTTGTTGATGAATTTGTGTTTTTCAACTTGATTTGAGTCTAGTTTCTTTTTAATCGATGAATTTATTTTTTTCAGCTTGATTTGAGTCTAGTTTCTTTTGAATTGGTGGATATGTGTTTTTCAGCTTGATTTGAGTCTAGTTTCTTTTTAATTAATGGATCTGTATTTTTTCAGCTTGATTTGTGTCTAGTTTCTTTTTTAATTGATGGATATGTATTTTTTTCCAGCTTGATTTGAGTCTAGTTTCTTTTTAATTGATAGATTTGTGTTTTTTCAGCTTGATTTGAGACTCGTTTCTTTTTAATTGATGGATCTGTATTTTTCAGCTTGATTTGAGTCTAGTTTCTTTTAATTGATGAATCTATATTTTTTGAGCTTGATTTAAGTCTAGTTTCTTATTAATTGACAGATCTATGTTTTTTCAGCTTGATTTGAGTCTAGTTTCTTTTTAATTGATGGATTTGTATTTTTTTCAGCTTTATTTGAGTCTAGTTTCTTTTTAATTGATAGATTTATATTTTTTCAACTTGATTTGAGTGTAGTTTTTTTTAATTGATGGGTCTGTATTTTTCCGCTTGATTTTAGTCTAGCATCATTTTAATTGATGGATACGAATTTTTTCAGCTTGATTTGAGTCTATTTACTTTTTAATTGATGGATCTATATTTTTCAGTTTTATTTGAGTCTAATTTGTTTCAATTGATAGATCTGTTTTTTCAGCTTGATTTGAGTCTAGTTTCTTTTTTATTGATGAATCTATGTTTTTCAGGTTGATTTGAGTCAAGTTTCTTTTTAATTTATGTTTCTGTATTTTTTCAGTTTAATTTGAGTCTAGTTTCTTTTTAATTGATGGATCTGCGTTTTTTCAACTTGATTTGAGCCTAATTTCTTATTAATTGATGAATTTGTGTTTTTAGCTTAATTTGAGTCTGGTTTCTTTTTAATTGATGGGACTGTGTTTTTCAGCTTGATTTGAGTCTAATTTTTTTTAATTGATGGATCTGTGTTTTTCAGCTTGGTTTGAATCTAGTTTTTTTAGTTGATGGATCTGTGTTTTTCAGCTTGATTTGAGTCTAGTTTCTTTTTAATCGATGAATCTATTTTTTTCCAGCTTGATTTGAGTCTAGTTTCTTTTGAATTGGTGGATATGTGTTTTTCAGCTTGATTTGAGTCTAGTTTCTTTTTAATTGATGAATCTGTATTTTTTCAGCTTGATTTGTGTCTAGTTTCTTTTTAATTGATGGATATGTATTTTTCAGCTTGATTTGAGTCTAGTCTCCTTTTAATTGATGGATATGTATTTTTTCAGCTTGATTTGAGTCTACTTTCTTTTTAATTGATGGATATGTATTTTTTCAGCTTGATTTGAGTCTACTTTCTTTTTAATTGATCGATCCGTATTTTTATGCTTGATTTGAGTCTAGTTTCTTATTAATTGATAAATATGTGTTTTTTGAGCTTGATTTGAGTCTAGTTGCTTATTAATTGACGGATCTATGTTTTTTCAACTTGATTTGAGTCTAGTTTCTCTTTAATTGGTGGATATGTATTTTTTTTAGCTTTATTTTAGTCTAGTTTCTTTTTAATTGATGGATCTGTGTTTTACAACTTGATTGGAGTCTAGTTTCTTTTTAATTGATGGATCTATTTTTTTTATTTTGATTTGAGTGTAATTGCTTTTTAATTGAGGATCTATATTTTTTAGCTGAGGTTGGGGTGGAGTGAAACTAAAAGCTCTCGACCTCCTTCCAATAAGAAAAAATCTATTTTAACACCTATTAATGTTACCAATTTTTTAAAATTTTATAAATCAAATCTTTATAGATGACATGAATTTATTGACTTGATTTATATTTAAGGAAATTTTCCTATTATAAATATAGTTGCATACTTTCTTACACTTTCAAACTACAATATAATAAATTACATTATATTTTGTCCTTTGGGTTTCAAACTAGGGTAGTAATATGCATGTATATTGCTATATAATGATTTTGCATTTCAACAAATTAAATTTGTGTAATTTCTTAAAAATCTAACCAGAAGAAAAGGTAGTGAAATAGATTCTAATAGCTAATTGAATTCTCTTTTTTGATTTGCATTCTTTGAATCTTTCCTTTCATGTATTTATTACTCATAATTAATAAGTCTACATATTTATAGCTCAATAAAACTTTTCCAATTCTCCTAATTATCTTTACAAAGAAGAGGCACTCACGTAAGTGATAAATAAATAGTAATATTTATGAAGATAAATGAAGGTTGTTAATAGAAATTAATTGCTAGTAGTCCTCACTCTTCCTAAAAGTATTGTATGTGTTATATAAAAAATCATATGCATAATGTAGTAATATTTAAAAGAAAAAACAGTTCAACTAACTTGGATTTTAATTATGAATAGCAAGTAACTATATATATACACCTTTATCTATACATATAGATCATGAATGAGTTGTAATTTCATCGTTACAACTTACATGTGTTAACTCTTGTAATACTAATAGATTTTATTATGAAGTATCAATTAATTGACAAAGAACCCTTTCATTTTCTTAGATAATTGAATTAGTATATTAAATAATAATTCATTGTAACTTACAATTTAATTAATAATTCTTTCATTTTCTTTCTAATAGATAACTTACATTCAAATAATAATTCAAATATTATTATTTAATTTGTGAATCTCACTACCCTATTGTTCGGTCATGTCATCATCCATTTCACCGAGCTATCTATTATATGGTACTTACAAAATTTTGTTTATGTTTTTTAATGCGAAAGTAATTGATTTACCGGAAAAACAAGAAGAAGGGGGGAAAATGGATGGAAAATCATAACGGCAAAGAGAACCATGCATGATCCAAATCATTCCAATACTACTTAACCTATAAATTACTTACCTTAAAAAAAGAGAAATCTTCCAAATATTTAGTCTTTATAATGAACCTACTGAAAAGAAAAAAGAAGAAGATCATCCCTTAAATAGTATTTATGGACATATGATTTTTTATGTCATAGAGTACCTCTAAACATGAGAGGACTAAGTCTTACATAGACAGGAATGCTTATCAATAGTCAAAGGAATCAAGTCGATGTTATCCCTATTATCCCTATTACTAGCAAACTAATGACGAAGTCTCCCTTTTTATCGGTAATCATAACTACAGTTGGTTCAACAACTTCAAACTTTTCTACCTCTTTTGGGAGCAACCTGCTACTCCAAGTGATGATTTCAATGAAATGAGATAGATTACTCAATAGTGTTTCTTGAAAGCTGCCCTTTGAGGCGTTTTTGATCTCTTGCGATGTCTCTCATTTGCTTTTCATGTGTTTGGATAGAGGCAGTATGGGAGTTGATCATCTAAGACATGGTGCGAACTTTTGCATATTTCCTCTCTTAGTTCTGTAAAGCACTCTCATGCATCATTCACCACTGTTGTGAGTTACATATCTTCCCTCTAGGAGGTAATACAAATTTGCACTTTTATTTCCGAAGTTATTGTTATTTACGTATTAACCTTGACTCTAATTACTGCAGTTTTGATTCCCCGGTCCTTTGGTTATGCTAACCTTGCGGTTGTGGTATCCATTGACTCTGATAGTTCTGACCTTTGCAGCTCTATCATTGATATTTGTTCTGAGCATTGTTCACATAATTAGCTTCCTCAAATTGCATTGGATGAGCCTCTTAACTTTGCATCATCTGCTAGGCATAATTTACCCGTGATAACTTGCACATATTTGACCGTTTTAACTCATTTTAGATTATTTTTTGTAAATCTCTTGGTCAATATTTCTATGTTTTTGGCCATATTAGAGATCAGTTGACTTGCTTCTTCTTTTATTTGACAATTGCAGTGGTTACTTAGAGGGAACCACTTATTGAAAACATATTGACGAACTCCGCCCATGTGGTGATAGATTTTGTTGGCAAGTTGTGGAGCCAAGTTCGTGCTGCTATAGTGAAGGAGTATTTGAATACTTTCAGTCTATAGCGTCATTAGCGATATTATGCATTGTGCATCTTGTGCTCACTATGCTGCTTCTTGTGCCATGATTAATCTGTTTCATATCTAAAACAATCAAACATGTGATGATAAATTTGACACGCTTAAGAAACACCTTCACATGATGTAACCCGATCATATGCAAATATAATAGCCAAAACAAGGTTGGGGACGAATCACTCTAGGAAAAAGAAGAAAACAGACTACTACTGGGACAAATACCAAATTTAAGTGTCAATTTCTATTCCATAAAGATTGAAGAGATTTTGAATAATTAGAGCTCAAATAGAAGTAGTTAGATAAATAATATCAAAATGGGTTGTGTTGTTTGTTGCTTTTCATGAAATTACAGATATTCGAGTTCTCGATATGCAATCAGTCCCCGCACTATGACTTAATATTTCCTAAGAGTTGAACGATTTATCTCCTTATGATGTTTCCACAACTATATGAGTTATTTAAACAAGACCAACTGACTATGTCAAGTAACTCTATTATCACTAATGATAATTTATCAAACGAGGGTGTACGCATTTGAGTTCATTACAAAACTTCTTCTACCAAACTCTTATCAACTTTTCCAAACATAACTAAGATATTAGGGCGTAGGTTAATTTTTTCAACCACCAGCAAATTAATTATGAACGAGAAGAAGTTTTACATATTACTACACTAATATCATGTTGTCCTTCGGGATGGCTCAGTTGGTTTGGAGGGTGGTTATCCACACGGATGACCCGGGATCGATCCCCCCTCAATGCCTTCTGAGTCGAGCCTGTCGCATAGGGCTTGCCTAGTGCGGTTTACATCCCCTGTGTGGTTTGCAGGCTATTACACAGTGGGGGGTTTACCCAGTGCGCACAAAGTGCTCACCACAGAGTGCTCACCCGAAGGGCAGAGGCTGTGGCAGAGGTTGTAGCGGCTGCGGGTTATCCTGGGGTTCCAAAAAAATAATATCATGTAACATAAAAAACGTACCTTATGAAATTTACAACTGTATTGAACTTCACAACCTCAGTAAAATATTTGGATACTGATATGAAAGTGAAACAGCGAGAAAAATAATTTTAAATAATTCATAAACTTACTTTGAATACAATTAACAACCTGATAGTATGTTGTTTTCTTAAGGAGAGTACTTATAGGATTCTCTCCTTTGCTATATCTTGTACTTATTCTCTAGCCATAAATAGCCTACTGGCTGAACCTGTTCCTATATTCTTTGGTTGAACCTGGTTCTCATTAAATGTAACACCCCAAAAAATTTTGAGCTAAGAATCGAACCATTCTTTGTTGTGAGTAAGATTTTATAGAGGAATTTAATGTTTTTTAGGTGTCAAGGTCACTAGATGTAACACCTCGAGTTCCAAAAAGAACTGAAGAGAAATTCATTCAAGTCATTCGTAAGTTCTTTTAAGTTTTGGGTCAACTTCAAATGACCATAAATTTTAGCACATAATAAGTTAGGTGGCCCATGAGGTATCAAATTGAAGATCTTTGAGTCCTCTTTCCAATGCCACCAAGTTTGCTAAAATCCAAGTTCGGATGAGGGAGATATGACCGTTTGAGTGTAGCTTCTCTAGATAGGGCCTTTTCACCCGAACTAAGGAGGGGTATTTTAGTATTTTCCTTACCCCCACTTAGTCTAAGCGTGAATTACACCCAATTTAGGGTCTAAACCGATTAGAATCGGTTTCATTTATCCCCAAAATGTTTAGGGCTTTAGAGAGGAGGTTCAAGAGGAGAAAAAGTTCAAGGTTCCAAGCGTTCATCCAAGATTTCGCCAAGAACCTAGTTTTTTGAAGTATGTAAGTTTTCATAGTGATGGGTTAGTTCACCCTCACGTCAATCATGAGTTTATTTATCAAATTCGTCCATGAAATTTGTGTATTGAAGTTCTTGATGAGTTTTCTTGAAGTTTCATTCTTCAATATTTATTACTGGAGTTTGATGAGTTCTTGAGGTGAGGGTTGTTTCTTGAGGAGATTTGAGTATGTTTTCATTTACTTATGTTGATATACGAATCTAAGAGAGTTTGGAAGAAATCAATCGATTCTAGGTGAATTAGGGCCAAAAATCGAGAAGAAAAAATAGTTAGGACATTCTGGGGAAGGGGTGGCGCGACGCGCCACGGATACGCCAAGAGGGCTGGTGCGCCATGCCTGCAGTGCACCAGAAATGGGCTGCAGTTGATGTGGGGCTGGCGCCCTGTGCCACGATTGCGAGGTCGCCTGCCCCCGTTCATTTTTTGTCGTTCGTTCCGTCTAAGTTCTTTTAAAATGTATCTTCGCTCTCTTTCTGATTTTAACTATCCGAACTACATCTAATCAATGAAAAGTACTATATATCCAAATCATAACTCTTGAATTCACTTTCCAAATTCAAGGTAGAGTTAAGTGTAAAGTTCGATGGATTCTCTTGAGTCAAATTGAGAATTCTTTCGAAGTCAACTATAGTTTTGAATTAAGTCTTGAGGAAGTAAATATGAGAATGAGAAGAGTTGTACTCATGAGTTCTATATTGTCATTGAGATCCTTGAGTCGAGTCGTTCATGTCCATAATTCCGCATGGTCTCTATGAATGTAGTGTTCTTGAGAGGATGAGTACCTTCGAGTTCTAAGTTCTTGAGTATTGAGTTCCTAACCCTTTTTGAAACTATATTTCATAATTATGGGATTACTGTATGTTTTACATAGAGGTCCTTGAGTTGAGTCGGTCATGCCCATAATTCTGCATGATCCCTATGAGTTGAGTATTCTTGAGATGAGTAATATCATTGAGTCCTTGAGTTCTGGAGTTATCGAGTTCCGAGTATTGCGTCCTATATATGGTTATTGAAACCCTTTAATTGAGTCGTTCACGTCCATAATTTGGCATGAACCCTATTTTGAGAAGTCTTTTAAAATTATTTATAATTTATTTAAAGACTTGAGTAAATGAGTATGAGGATGAGGAGAGTCGAGTTTCATTTTTCAAAATGAATATAAGGGAACTAAGTATTCCCAAGAGTAAATATCTTTCATTTCCTAATTGAATTCTCTACCGTATCACTCCCTGTGGGATCGATCCCAACTCTTCGTTGGGTTTATACTAGATTGCGATCGCCTACACTTAGAATTGGATGAAGTGTAGTTGAGCATTATCACAACTCAAAATATGATACATTAACATCCAAATATTCTGAAATTTTTCCACCATTTTATATTGGTTCTCCACTACTTAAATCTAACACACCACCATGGTACCACCTTAGAGTAATCAAAGTAAACCCATTCATCTCTTACTTGAAAGCAATAAAAATTGACAGAACAATAATTATAGAAATGCGTATTCAGATGTTGTAGTCAGACTTTGCTAAGGGAGATGAAAAGGAGAAAGGAGAAAACAAAGAAATGGGGCAGAGGGGTGAGAGTCGTTCAAAATTTAGGAAGGAAAAGAAAAGGTTGAAGTGGGGGGCCGCGTGTGCAAAACATGTTAGTCAATATATTTGATTTATTTGTACATGTTAGCACTAAGGTGTGTAATAAAAAAAGAAATGAAATGTTCAGGGGGTGATAGGACACAAGTGAAGTTGGAGTGTGTAGTTGGGACCAATTTCTCAAACTTAAGTACATACATACATTATTCCATTTATTTAGTTATATAAGAAACGTTATTAATAAAAATATACCTTTATGAATTATTTTACAAGTAATTTAGATTCAACATGAATAAAATGTTGATATTATAATCAAATATTTGTCAAATAATAATTTTATCATTCTTTTTTATACTAACTAAAAAGAAAAATGTGCCATATAAATTGGGATAGCTGGAGTAATTGTTAATTCAATATGATCTAATGTTTTAAGTGCAAATTTCAAAACACAAGTGACCTAATTGTATATATATTTTTATTTTTTCTTGGGATAAGGGAATGAAAAAAACCCCAACTTTGGTCGGACTTGCTGTTGTGATACTAAACTTTCATAAGGACCTATTACCTCCCTAGACTATATATATATAAAAAAAAAAAATTGTCATTCTTTTTTATACTAACTAAAAAGGAAAATGTGTCATATAAATTGAGATAGGAGGAGTAATTGTTAATTCAATATGATCTAATGTTTCAAGTGCAAATTTCAAAACACAAGTGACCTAATTGTATATATATTTTTATTTTTACTGGGTAGAAATTAAAATTTGTTTGGAAAAAACCCGATTTGTTGGGACATAGACTTGAGAATACATACATCAATAGTAGTTTATACTTATTTATATGCATTTTCAGTATGCCAATAATTTGGTTATTGTAGATAAGAATTGTAGCAAATTAGAACCTTTTATATTTATATGCTATGCTATTCAATAGCCAAAGGCATTGTAAAATTAATTATTTTAAAAATATTTAACTTTATATATATATATATACATATATATTCTATATCTATAATCTATCTATAATCTATATCTATATCTATAATCTATAATCTATAATCTATAATCTATATCTATAATCTATAATCTATATCTATAATCTATCTATAATACCTTAAAAGCATGAACTCCTAACTTGAATGTTAAATTACTATAATATCCCTAACTTAGGTTATGACTTTTTCGATGAGTTGTGACTTTTTCGATAAGTTGTGACTTTTTTCAAAGGGTTGTGATTTTTCGATGAGTTGTGACTTTTCCAAAGAGTTATGACTTTTTCAATAAGTTGTGAATTTTTCAAAGAGTTGTGACTTTTCCAAAGAGTTTTGACTTTTCCAAAGAGTTGTGACTTTTTCAATAAGTTGTAACTTTTCCAAAGTGTTGTTACTTCTCAGAAATGTCATGATTTTTCAGATAAGACACAAAAAACATTTGTTCATACTACCCTTTGTTGACTATAAATAGAGGGACTTCCTCTCATTTTCCAACCACAATTTTTTTCTAATCTTCTACTCTTCTTCTTCTTGCAATATAAAATTCCTTGTGTAATTTATTGTCGTTTGACTGAGTACGAAGTTTAGCGGAATATGAGGTACCACTATTCTGATGAAGTAAGTCGTTCTATCCTAAGAGGGTATATTCCATAGCCTCGAGTACTTGAGGAAAATAATTTAATTTTGATGATATAATAATTATTTTTTTGCTTAGTATACACATTAGTATGTAATGTTCCAATAAATGAAACTAACATGATATAGTCTAAAGTCATTGTTTTTGTTAACAATTTCTCTTGTGATGTAGATATATGCTTCTAAATATATTTTTCCAAAATTTAGAGAATTGTCACGATTTGTTTTTGATGCTCAAGACAAAAGAATGACTTTATTTATTAATGTTACTTGTGTGATTTCGACTCCCAAGAAGTTTGCTTCAAAATAGTTATTATTATATAAACATTGCCCTTTTGTTTTACTTATTTAATATTTCTTAATATTTTAGTATTTTAGACGAAGAAAAGTTCATGTGACTTGTAATAACGCCAATTGAAATTTGTATTAGTTTAATGTTTATTATTTATTTAATAGCTAATTTTATGAGATTAATACTTTCATTAATACAAATATATATTTATATTTGGGTAGGTATTTGTATTTAAATTAAAGTATTATATATGTCACAAATATATTATCAAGTTAACGAGAACTTCTAACTTGAAAATATATTATTTCAAAATGTTTCGAGTTCTTTTTTTTTTAAAAAAAAACTCACAACAAATGTGAAAATATGTGAATATATAAAATGTAGTAGTTCTCTTCACATGTTCATATGACATCTAAAAAATTTAACGTAGAATACACATGCAAAACACAACTGGTTAGATGACAAGAAAAATACAAAACAAATATTGTCTATAAGGTAATATTAGTGAGATAAGACTAATTATATGATTAAACCAAATCAATAACTAATAAATTTTTTCATTGGCCATCTTCATAGGTTTGCGTGAATAAGAGAAGCATGAACTCCTAACTTGAATGTTAAATTACTATAATATCCCTAACTTAGGTTATGACTTTTTCGATGAGTTGCGACTTTTTCGATAAGTTGTGACTTTTTTCAAAGGGTTGTGATTTTCGATGAATTGTGACTTTTCCAAAGAGTTGTGGCTTTTTCAATAAGTTGTGACTTTTCCAAAGAGTTGTGACTTTTCCAAAGAGTTGTGACTTTTTCAATAAGTTGTAACTTTTTCAAAGTGTAGTGACTTCTCAGAAAGGTCATGATCTTTTAGATAAGACACAAAAAACATTTGTTCATACTACCTTTTGTTGACTATAAATAGAGGGACTTCCTCTTATTTTCCAACCACAATTTTTTCTAATCTTCTAGTCTTCTTCTTCTTGCAATTTAAAATTCCTTGTGTATTTTGTTGTCGTTTGAGTGAGTTTGAAGTTTAGCGGAATATGAGATACCATTATTTTGATGAAGTAAGTCATTCAATCCTAAGAGGGCATGTTCCATAACCTCGAGTATTTGAGGAAAATAATATAATTTTGATGATATAATAATTATTTTTTTGCTTAATATACACATTAGTATGTAATGTTCCAATATATGAAGTTAACATGATGTAGTCTAAAGTCATTTGCTTATGGTAACAATTTCTCTTGTGATGTAGATATATGCTTCTGAATATATTTTTCTAAAATTTAGAGAATTGTCACGATTTATTTTTGATACTCAAGACAAAATAATGACTTTATTTATCAATGTTACTTATGTGATTTAGACTCCCAGGAAGTATTCTTCAAAATAGTTATTACTATATAAACATTGCCCTTTTGTTTTACTTATTTACTATTTCTTAATATTTTAGTATTTTAGACGAAGAAAAGTTCATATGACTTGTAATAACGCCAATTGAAGTTTGGACATGTATTTGTATTTAAATTTAAGTATTAAATATGTCACAAATGTATTATCAAGTTAACGAGATCTTCTAACTTAAAAATATATTATTTTAAAATATTTCAAGTTCTTTTTTTTTAAAAAAAACTCACAACAAATGTGAAAATATGTGAATATATAAAATGTAGTTGTTATCTTCACATGTTCATATGACATCTAAACAATTTAACATAGAATACACATGCAAAGCACATCTGGTTAGATGACAAGAAAAATACAAAATAAATATTGTCTATAATGTAATATTAGTGAGATAAGACTAATTACATGATTGAACCTAATCAAATTGAAATAAATATATACATAATTGCATTTAACTAATAATTTTTTTTATTGACCATCTTCATAGGTTTGCATGAATAAGAGATATATATGACGATCCACATTGAACATTTACAAAAGAATCTACAATATTATTTTTTGCTATGCTTATTATTCAAATCTTCACTTAAATAATCAATTCTATTTACCATAACGTATATTTTTTAAATTGGTAATCACGTGCAACGCAAGGAAGTATTAGGTTAGCGACACTTTCAATCTTCATTAGTGTAATCAAGTTGGAACAAAACTAACATATTACATGAAGCTAATCAAAATGTCTTTGGTCATATTTATAGGTCCGATTGAAAAAGAGACGAGCTAACCATCAGAATGCAACTTCTGAAGGAAATACAACTATTGTGAAAACTTTGATATTGATAATTAGGATACAAATGACTTTAAACTCCTAAAAGGTATCCGTTATTTTGGAACGATGTCATAAGCAGAACCAAATGTAGCTTCGAGCAATATTACATATCCGCTTATTATTTTGAGCTTTCGCACCATTAAATGCATCTAATTCAAGACAATTTGTCGGACTAAATGGAGTATTATTTATAAACAAATATTTGGTAACTAAGAAACATCCATACAAACAAATCCCTTAAGACATATGCCATATATTGAACAAAGAGAGTGTGCATGGTTTACTGCTTCACAATTGTAGGCAAGAACTAATATTTAGTAACTAAGAAACATTCATACCGACAAATTCCTTACAGACATATTCCATATATTGAACAAAGCGAGTATTCATGCTTTACTGCTTGACAATTGAACGCATCACGAGACTAGGCAACCACGTGCGGTGGATCTAGTTACCTTAAAAGAATGAACTCCTAACTTGAATGTTAAATTACTATAATATCCCTAACTTAGATTGAGACTTTTTCGATGAGTTGTGACTTTTTTCAAAGGATTGTGATTTTTCGATGAGTTGTGACTTTTTCAAATAGTTCTGACTTTTCCAAAGAGTTGTGACTTTTTCAATAAGTTGTGACTTTTCAAAAGGGTTGTGAATTCTTGGAAAGGTCATGACTTTTTAGATAAGACACAAAAATACTTGTTCATACTACCCTTTGATGACTATAAATAGAGGGGTTTCCTCTCATTTTTCAACCACAATTTTATTTTAATCTTCTACTCTTCTTCTTCTTGCATTTTAAATTTTTTTGTGTGATTTATTGTCGTTGAGTGAGTTCAAAGTTTTGTGGAATATGAGGTACCACTATTCTGATGAAGTAAATTATTCTATCCTAAGAGGGTATATTCATTAACCTCGAGTACTTGAGGAAAATATTTTTGATGCTATAATAATTAAGTTTTTGCTTAATATATACATTAGTATGTAATGTTGATGTAGTCTAAATTTATTTATTTTTGTTAACAATTTCTCGTGTGATCTAGATATATACTTATGAATATCTTTTCCAAAAATTATTAAACTTCTCAAGAGTTAGAGAATTGTCACGATTTGTTTTTTGAGGCTCAATACAAAAGAATGACTTTATTTATCAATGCTACTTATGTGATTTAGATTGTCAGGAAGTTTTCTTCAAAATAGTTATTACTATATAAACATTGCCCTTTTGTTTAATTGATTTACTATTTCTTAATATTTAAGTATTTTCGACGAAAAAAGTTTATATGACTTGTAATAACGCCAGTTGAAATTTATCACAAAAGAATCTGCAATATTATTTTGTACAAGTTTATTATTCATCTTCGCTTAAATATTATGAATTGATAATCATGTGCAACACACGTGTCAAAAAACTAGTATATATATATATATATATATATATATATATATATATATAAATATATAAAAA
>JAJOOS010010203.1:0-49060 GCA_029582725.1 Solanum chiquidenum | reverse complement strand
TCAAGTTCAGTCGGCCTATGATGCCTACTGGGTACCTGTTGTTTTGGTACTCATGCTACGCTCTGCATCTATTTCGTGATGCAGGTCCGAGCACTAGTGGCCAGCGTTGATCCAGGTTGGAGTAGTTTGATCCGGAGACAGGGATGAGCACACGACGTTTTGTACTATTTTAGTCTCCATCTGTGTATATAGACTTGTCTTTTACCTTTCGAGACAGTCTAGTCTATGTAGTCCACTTTTAGGACTTGTACTCGTTTTGTTAGTAGCTCTGTACTAGTGACTTCCAGGTTCTGGGAGGGATCTTTATTTGTGTATATGTTTTGGTTTGCTTTCGCCTGTTTATGTTGTTATCTTAAATTTTGCCTACTCTTGTTTAGTTTCTGCCCTCAGACCCATTACTTGTTGTTCCGGGTTACGGGTTGGCTTACCTACTGGTGGGTTATAGTAGGTACCATCATGACTCGAGGAATCGGGTCGTGACAGTTTTATCAAGGTAAAAGTGGAAAAAGCAAAAAATAGAAAATTTATAATGTGAAAATTACAAAAGTATACTACTTAAGACTGTAATTAACCAAAAGTCAATATACTTTTATTTAATTACAAAAATAATTTTTAAATTACATACATAACAAAATAATTAATTTTTGTATTTAAGTGAATTTATTTTTTCCATTTCCTCTGTCATGCTTTTTGAATACGTTCCTTTTTATGTGGAGCATAACTAGGGTATTAAATATTATCAATATTATCTCTCCTATTACTGACCCATATATACACGTTTCCTTGTTTTTGTTATTTACTTTCTTTACGTTTAATGGCCTTTTTATAGGGATCATAATTATTTTCTTCTTTTTGATAAAACTTTTTATGTTAGCAATAAAGATGGTGTAGTTATCTAGGTGAGTTATAGTTCCTAGTAAATTTAAGTTAAACCTTCTTTCTTCATACATTTAATGTCTTAACCCATCTATATTTTTCCGTCCAGATCTTCTAACCCTTCCATCTTCTTCTGTTCACATTGTTTTCTGAACAAGTTACACTAGTTCAGTTCATTTTTTTACCATCCATTTCACCATAGTTTCACCATTGTTAACCCATTTATTCAGTTCGATGGATATGATTCTCCGTAAAATTCCTAGGCTTAATAAACTTGTTGTGGTGGTGGATAGTCCACCCATCATATGTTCAAGACCATCATTTGAGTTGAATGCGTTCACTAAATTGCCTGACAACAAAATCTCTAATAAAATGAACGAGTGTATTGTTATTAATTCATCCTCATCCTACAAAGTTCAGCAAAGAACTAATTTTGTTGATGATACAAAGTTGATCATAATAGTGGCTTTGAAGATGAAATCCCCCTTGCTAAAAGATTGAGAGTGAATAATGATCTGTGTTTAAATGTACTTTATTTGTAGTAAAAATTAAAGGTATCCCATAGTCTACAATATAAATTACATCACATCCCTAATAATTTCAATTTTACAAAAATCCCTTGAAAAGGGAGGCAGCCGGATACATAACTACCATCTGAATACATTTTATACGATACATTGTAAACAAATTGTTGTTGCGCTAAAAAAGGAACAGATAACGTAAAATTGATTTTTGTTATATTGATTTTCTTGATTAAATGTAACACCCCAGAATTTTTTTAAACTAAGACTCGAACCATCCTTCGTTGTGAGTAGGATTTTACCAAGGAATTTAAAATTTCTTAAGTATTAAGGTCAGGTCACTACATGTAGCACCTTGAGTTCCAAAAAGAACTAAATTGGGTCAACTTCAAATGACCATGACTCTATATACATGATGAGTTAGGTGTGCCATAAGATGGAAAATGAAAGGTCTTTGAAATATATTTCCAACGCCACCGAGTTTGCTAAATTTCAAGCTCGTATGAGGGAGATATGCCTGTTTGAAGTCGGGCAATCCAATTAAGGAAAGTTACTCAAAAATATGATGGGTATTTTGATCTTTTCCTTATCCAATGATTAACATTTCAAGGACACTTCATCCAACTCTAGGTGTCAACGATCACTAGTCATTATAAAACCCAACTAAATGAGTTGGGGTTGAATTCCACAGGGAGTGGTACGTGTTTCAGATTCAATTGGGATGTATGAACATGGTCAAATCAGTCACAAGAATAAAAGTTATCGAATAAAGACATCATTCAAATTAAGGGGTGAAACAAATGTCAAATGGGGGTTTTGGTTTTGATTAATAGCTAGAAACAGTCACACACAATAAAAATTAACAATAATGAGACGGGTTCTTGGGATGTGATCGATTATAGGCAATTATAGACATATGGGTAATTGCAACTATTAGTAAATAGCTAGATATTAGTGAGTAAGCTAGGGTATAAGGGAGGTAAACTTTCTCTCAAATAATTTACCCCGAATCAAATGATTTCTCTCGAACATCAACAAGCATGCAAAATAAGAGCAGCCCACACCTTAGTCCATTCACTCTCTCGAACTTAATGTGTGGGATTGAGTTTAGGATTCACACTCTATAGCTGAACCTAGGTCAAACCAATACCCACTAACCATCAACCAATAATTTTGGTTCTAAAACCTCCCTATCGAGCAAGCCAAGAACACAAACCTGGAACTGCATTTGCAACTACAATTCTTAAATTAAACCATAATTACTGATTAAACTCACTTTTAAATAGCATTAAATTAACAATTAACAATATCCATAAATTAAATCAGCCCATAATCATATGATCACACCCCAAGAATTGGGGTTTTAGCTAGACATTATAAAAAGGTAAAAATTATTACCAAATTGATTATCCATCAATTGGGTAAGTGTAGATTCGTCCTTACAATGCTCCAATTCGAAGAATCTCAAAGACCCACTTCAAATTTCTCCAAACTGAATTTCTTCAATCACTCAAAGCTAATGAAAAACTAGAGAAAAACTATCTCCAGGTTCTTAAAACTTAATAATAGATTGTTCTAAAGAGTATTTGATACTAAACTAAATGTTCAAAAATGTATTTATGGTCGCCAAAAATGTGCTGCAAAGAGTGACTCGACGAAGTAAGTCGGGCTTGCCAAACCACTCGATGAGCCGCCCTTTGGTCTATTCCATCGCCCTTTTGCCTTAGTACTCAGCATCCTCAAGATCTGTAACTTTGGGCGATCTAGCACTGCATCGCGGAACTACTCGGCGATCCACCGACTGCGCCCTTCCATCGCCAACTTGGTTCTTTCCTTCAGGGCTATGCACACTGGAACTTTAGGCGGTGAAACAGCCATTCGGCAACTCACCAAGTGAACTTGGCGATCACTATGCTACCTTTCTTCATCCTTTCAGCCTGTTTTGTTCCTTTTTGCTTGTTAGTGTCCTTGCTTTGTTCCTCAATCCATATACCTAAAAATCAAGGGTTTTACATAAGTGATTGACACAAATTAAGGATTTGAGGACACTAAATCTATATAAACTAAGCCCTAAATGAGTCCAAATCTTGGGCTCATCACCCAATCGGATTTAAGCATTTTTATTAAGGTTTTAGGAGTCTAAACTGACTAGAATTAGTTTCATTCATCCCCAAAAGCATTTAGGGTTTTAGAGAGAGGATTCAAGATGAGAAACAGTTCAAAGTTTGAAGCGTTCGTTCAAGAAATTCAAGATTTTGTCAAGAACCTAGTTCTTTGAGGTATGTAAGCTTCCATAGTGTTGGGTTCGTTTACCCACACGCCAATCATGAGTTTCTTTTGCAAATCTATCCATAAATATTTAATAATTTGTTTTCTTGATGAGTTCTTGATAAATGTTCTTGAAGTTTCCTTATAGATTAAGTTTTGATGTAAGATTCTACTTGGGTCAACTTCAAACGACCATATCTCTTAGAATATAAAGAGTTACATGAGCCATAACTTATTTGAATCTACTTTCCAACGCCACCAATTTCGCATCAATCCAATTTTTGAGTAAAACGTTATGACTATATTTTTAGTAACCTATACAGTGCTGTTACGAATTTAGCCGACGAGAAAATATTAAAAAAGGTTGTTTTTGTTTTTTTACCTCCAAGAAAACCCTAAACGAATTTCTTGACTAATAAAAGGCACAAAACAATCAGATTTTTATCTTTTAATCCGTCATTCTCTTCTCTCTCAAACCCTAGGGAGAAAACCCTAAGGAAAAATCAAAGTAGAAGACTCCATTCAAGATTCTTTCAATCTTTTTCAAGATTCTTCTTCAAGGTAAGTCTTTCTCCAAGAATTCCATTTTTTTCAACTCAAAATCTTCCATACAATTATGAATCACTAATGAAAATCATTATTCTTGGCCATAGAGATTTCAAGAAACTAATTCAAGAATCTCAAGAAAGGTTTTCTTGATTGTTTACCTTCAAGCTAGGGTTTCAAGACTTTTAATCAAGTTCTTCTTCAAGGTAATCTAGGATCCTTTCTCTATATTTGTGTATTCTTGAGATAAGTTGATTTTGAGTTCTTCAGTTCATGTTTCTTTTAAAAGTTATAATCCTAATTATCGAATTTCTATATTGTTATTGAGATCCTTCATATCATGAATCATAACTCTTGAATTCATAATTCAAATTCAAGATGAGTTAAGAGTAGAGTTCAAGAAAGCTTTTGAGTTCAATTGTGAATCCTTTGAGATCAACTATCGATTTGAACTAAGTTTTGAGGAAGTAAGTATGAGAATGAGAAGATTCGTATACATGAGTTCCATATTGTTATGTATACCCTCGAGTTGAGTCATTCATGCCTATAAATTCCGCATGAACTTCGTAAACCGAGCATCTTTGAGAGGAGTAGTATCTTCAACTTCTAAGTCTTGAGTATTGACTTCCAAATCCCTTTTGAGATTTTATTTCTAATCATGGGACTATTATATGTTACCCATGAAGTCCTTGAGTTGAGTAATTCATGCCCATAACTTCACATGAAACCTATGAGTCGAGCAGTCTAGAGATGAGTAGTATCATTGAGTCTTGAGTTCTAAGTACTGAAGTTCTTTATTTCTATCAAGATCCCTAAGTTGAGTCGTTCATGTTCATAATTCCACATGAATCCTATGATTTGAGTTATAAATTTTAAAAAGCTTTTTAAAGCCAACTTGAGTTCTTAAACTGAGTTTTGAGAAAGTAAAGATGAGTTTTGGGAAAAGAGTTTTCTAAAACATGAATAGTATGAAAATTGAGTATGCCATCAATGCATGAGCAGTATGGTATCTAGATATACCATCAATGTTTATGCAGTATGACTTCTCGAGTAATCAATGATCATATTATAATATGATTTTGAAATGTTTTTGAGAAAGAGCAGAGTTGAGTTCATTTTCTTTAAAATGATATATGGGAACTAAATATTCCAAGAGTAAATGTTTTCACATTTAAGATGAGAGGAAACTGAGATTTCTAAAAGAGTTTTGAGCAATTTGAGTACCATATCTTTTAAGAGAAAGATTTTTGAGTAACTATCTCAAACCACAGAAAGATTTATGTGTTTAAGCATATGAGCTAGTTATATTTTGGGAGTAGTATTGAGCACCGATATGGGGGAGAGTTCAGACAACTCACAACCTCCATAAACCATGTAGCCAACGTGGGTAGAAAGGGTCATACTTTTTAGATAATTCCTTAATGCTTTTTAACATAGACTAGTGGATCCACTTAGTGAGTAGGTCTTATACCCTGGAAAAGTATAGGACAGTTCTGGTAGTGTGGGCGAGATGTTGTATCATCACATAGCTCATACTGATGGTTGTCCGTTAGAGAAACTTCCTCATAGATATTTGTATTTTTATATACACAGAATTTACTTGTATTTTCGTATACAAACAGAGTTTATATTGTATCCTTGCGTACAAATTGAGTATATTGTATTCTTAAATACATTGAGTTGCTTTCTACTGTTTTAAAAGCTTTCCATATATTGCATCTCTTATTGTTGCTTTATATTAAGTTGAGTATCCAGAATTTGAGTTCCAAGAGTCGAGTGTCTTATTATTGAATTGAGCCTTATTTCACTGAGTTGAATATCTTATCATTGAGTTGAGCCTTATTTCACTGAGTTGAATATCTTATCATGGAGTTGAACAATGTTACTTATTTTTGAGTTGAGTTAGCATAGTGAGTTGGGAAGAGGTATGCATGTTTCCTTTTTATCAAGTTGAAGCTTATGTTATGCGTAGAATTCCCCTTACATGCTCATACATTCCATGTACTTCGCCATTTGTCCTGCATCTTTTCATGATGCAGATACAGGTATTCAGGGTCATCAACAGGAGCTTCATTGATACCATATGGAGTTTGAGTTATCTATGGTGAGCCTCCTTGCTTTCGGAGGGTTCCACTTGTACTTTCAGTTATATTAGTTGTTAGGATGTCGTAGGTCTTGTCCCAACTTCTATCTTTGTCAGTTAGAAGCTTCATAGATATACAGTAGAGTTTCAGAGGTCTGTTTCATTTATATTGTTAAATGTTTTAAACACTTGAGTTGCCTAGTTTTGGCTAGTTGAATATACAATTATATTCTGAGTTAATTATTTGTGTTTTAGTGAATTTTATTCTGTTTTTAAGCTTCGTATGCTTAAGTTAGTATTTCGCTTGTAGTCAGCCAGGATGAGGGTTCGCTTGGGGACCAACAATGGTTCTCGAGTGCCGACCACATCTAGGGTGCAGGCTCGGGTCGTGACAAACTTGGTATCAGAGCACAGAGTTCAAGTGGCTTAGGATGTCTATGAAGTCGTGTCAAGTAGGATCTTATTTATAGTTGTGAGGGCCCCACTTTATAAATGAGGGACTACAGACATTTAAGAAAAGTTTCCCATTTTTTTACTCTAAATCGTGCAATAGAGCTATGTCATAGAGATTTATTCTAAGTCGTATGTTCTCAGATTCATTCGACTACCCATTATACTAGAGGTGGTTGAAAAGTAAAGCCCAAGAGTATGAGTTGTTCTTAGCAAGAGTCTTGAGGAAGTCATGAGACTCTAGAGGGCCTTGAGAGAAGCCTATGAGTTTTAGAGTAATGCCTTTATATTCATATGAATCGTGCATTTGAGCTAAAAGCGAGTTGTACTTTCTTATATGAGCCTTGTTTCAGCTCATATTCTTATTGTAACACCTCAGAACTTAGGTTTAGAAAATGCAGCAGAAAACACCTAAACCAGCGAACCACGACAGGGTTTACGAATCGTGATAGGGTCCACGGTCCATTGACCTGCCCGTGAACTTCTGTACACCCCAGCAGAGGTGGACCACATGACTCTTCATGGGCCGTGGACCACCTTAGGGCCGTACTGGTGCCCGCGGTGGGGAGTTAGAATCCCTCAGGCCGGACATGAGACCACAGAGCCCTGCACAGGCCGTGGTCTTGATGACGAACCGTGGGAGGGTCCGTAGACTTGAGCCAACAGACCACCAAACCCAAGTGTAGGACCATGTCGACCTTCACGGTCCTGGTCCTTCACATTATCCGTGGTAGGGCTCGTGGTCGAGGATCCCAGAACCAGTAGCTACTAGACCAAGGACCATGACTGACTTCACGGTCCGTGGTCCCTTTGACGGCCCATCATAAGGATCGAGGTCAGCCCGTCAGATCTTTAAGTCAGGGGTTGTTTGGTCTTTTCCTTATGCATTGGACACATAAGCTACGTCGTTTAACCCCTAAACTACATGGTTTGGTCAGTTTTAGCCTAGTAAAAAAATTAGAACCTAACCTAAGAATTATTCACCTAAGTCAAGCAAAAATTAGATAAGAAGTCGAGCAACCTTAGTTCATGAACGCAACAAGTTTTCATCAGATTCCGCCTCGAAATTGAAAGATTTCTCCGTGGAATTTGTCACAATGTATGTGGGATTTCACTAGTGGGTTCCTTTCACCCATTAGTTCCCTAGAATTCAGTTAGATTCTTTATTCCTTTAATATTATCTAGACCTAGGGTTTTTAGAATTTCAACAGATCATTATGAATTAGATATTTAATGTTCCTAATCAGATTACATAGTCTTAGTATTATTTTGCATAGATTATTTCATGAATTCGGAACCCTAGCTATGTAGTTCGTTTAGTTCATGAATTACACATACTAGGTCAGTTATTTTAGATATACATGCCTCAGTTTACGAATGTCACATTATTAGTTATAATTGTTGCATTTTCAGTTAGCATGTTAGTATTTTGAGCTATCCAGTATTACAGATATTCAGTCATAAATTGTTAATTACATAATCAATTGGGAGTAGCTTAATACCGAATGGACTAGGGTTGGTCAACCTCAAGTCCCAGAACTACATGCCCCTTAGGTTGTAAGTCCCCTCCATGGGCATCATTTTATTGATCACACCAGTCATGCCTCTATATCTCTAGCAGGGTATATTGGGTCCTCTCGATGGGGTGTATACATTGGACTCCATATTTAGCTCATGTGGTTTTATGTCGGTTATTATTAGCTCTTTTACAGTCAGATTCTATTGCATTGACCACGTTATCAGTCACCGTTTAGTATTGAGTCTCAGCATGTTATAAATTTGGTCATTGCATTCAGTCATTTTATGTTCAGTATTCTCAGTTTAGTATCATGCTTATCTCTTATCATTTCTTAGCTATATGCTTTGGTTCAGTTATGTTTAATGTTCAGCTTTACTCTGTCATGCATGCTCAACACCTTTTAAGTACTAACACATACTCTGCACTATATCTTCTCGTGATGTAGGTTCAGGTTCTCAGCTTCCAGATCACGCATAGATCAGTTCTCGATCTTCAGTTCAACAGTATTAGTGGTGAGTCCCCATTCTTGGAGGGTGATTTACATGATTATCTTCATTTTCTTTTAGTTTTTAGTTTTTAATATTTGCTAGATCTAGGTGGGGCATGTCCCAGCATTTCTAGTCAGTAGAGGCTTTATTTCAGAAATAGTTAGAATCAACTTTAGTGAATTTTAGTTTTCAGTTGTTGTTAAACTCTCAGTATTTATATATTCAGATTTAGTATGGGTATTCCCCATCATTTTAGATTATCTTATGATTAGCTTCCGCACGATGTTTATTGATTCATTTTATCTTAGTATGCCTATGATATGCCAGCACAGTTAGCTTGTGGTCACTCGTGATCCTAGGTCCCGTGTCCGCATCCTGGGTAGCTTCGGGGTGTGACAAACTTGGTATTAGAGCACTAGGTTTAAGAGTCCTAGGATGTATAAAAATATGCACTAAATAGAGTCCTTTTCATGGGTGTAAAGTGTACCACATCTAATGAGAGGGAGGCTACAAAGTGTTTTAGGAAAATGTCACTTTCTTGATATTCTTATCATACGTAAGGTATGATCTAATTCCTAGTGTCTAACTTAACGTTATGCGTTTCAGATCATGCCTCTTCGTAGAGCTTATGGAAGGAATGCGAATGCATGCAATGCTAACGCAACTCCTTCAGTCCCAAATCACGAAGTTTCGAACGCTGAGTTTCGGAACGCTATTCATCTTTTGGATTAGAGTGTGACTAAATAGAACAACCAGTAGGGTCCAGTTCCTGCAAATGCTAGTGGTGGATCAGTGGCATCTAGGGTTCGTGATTTTGTTAGGATGAATCCGTTTGAGTTCTTAGGATCGCAGATTGGTGAGGATCCCCAAACCTTGATAGATGAGGCCAAGAAGATCTTTGGAGTGATGCAAGTGATAGGTAATGATAGGGTAGAGTTGGCATCCTATCATCTTAAGGATGTAGCTCACATTTGGTATTCCCAATGGAAAGAGAACAGGGGTACAAATGCAGCTCCTATCACTTAGGAATGATTTAGTGAGACTTTTCTGGACAGGTTCTTCCCAAGAGAGTTGAGGAGGTAAAAGCACAAGAGTTTATGAATTTGAGGCAGGGTAGTATGACAGTCTAAGAGTATGGACTCAATTTTACCTAATTCTCCAGGTATGCTCCTCACATGGTTGCCGATTCCAGAGCTCAAATGAACAAGTTTCTGTATGAGTTATCCGACTTAGTGAAAACAGAATGTAGAAATGCTATGCTGTTGGAAAATATAAACATCTCTAGGATCATGACTCATGCTCTGCAGGTTGATAGAGATAAGGTTAGGGAATAGGCTAAAGATAATAAGAAGGCTAGAATAGGCAGCTATGAGTATTCTCAACAGAAATCGGGTGGTGAAAATCGCTCGCAGTTTTAGTAAAAGTCTTCAGCTCTAGCACCTTCATCAACTAGTGTTCCATCCTCCAAGTTCCGAAATGATCAAAAAGGTAGAACATCAGGCTCTAAGTCTCAGGGGTGTATTTTAGGCACCAGAACCTACCCAACTTGTCCAAAGTGTGGTAAGAACCATCCGGGCAAGTGTCTTGCTGGAAAGGAAAGATGCTTTGGGTGTGGTTAGTCTGGTCACATGTTGAGAGATTGTCTTTCTGCTAAACAGGGTCAAGGGGGCAATAATGGTAGAGCTCAGTCCACAACTTCAGCAGCACCAACAGGTCACCCGATCAGCAGGGTAACTCATCTGGTACAGGTGGCGGTCAGTGCCAAAATAGGTTGTATGATCTTCAGGCTAGCCAGGATCATGAAGATTCTCCTAATGTAGTTATTGGTACGTTATGAGTTTTTAACTTAGATGTTTATGCTTTGTTAGATCCAAGGGCTAGTCTTTCCTTTGTAACTCCCTATATAACAATCAACTTCAATGTTAGTCCAAAAACTCTCTCAGAACCCTTCTCATCTCTACTCTAGTCGGTGACCTAGTTATAGCTAGACGGGTATACATAAATTGCCCTGTCACAGTCTCCCAGAAAGTCACCTGAGTAGATCTTGTAGAGTAAGAAATGGTAGACTTCGATATCATTCTAGGAATGGATTTTCTACATTCCTGTTATGCCTCAGTCGATTGTAGAACTAGGATTGTTCGTTTTCAGTTTCCAGATGAACCAATCTTAGAATGGAAGGGTAGTAGCTTAGCACCTATGGGCCAATTCATTTCTTACCTTAAGGCTAGAAAGATTATCTCTAAGGGGTATATCTATCATCGAGTTTGGTTTAAGGATTCTAGTTCTGAAACCCCAACTCTCGAGTCAGTTCCAGTAGTCAATGACCAGAAGTGTTTCCAAAAGATCTTTTTGGAGTTTCTCCCGAAAGGAAAATCGACTTTGGAATTGATCTCCTTCCCGATAGCCAACCTATTTCTATTTCTTCTTATAGAATGGCTCCAGTTGAGCTGAAGGAATTGAAAGAGTAGTTGAAATACCTTTTAGATAAGGGTTTCATCAGACCCAGTATTTCCCCATGGGGTGCACTAGTGTTGTTTGTGAAAAATAAAGATGGTTCTCTCAGGATGTGCATTGAGTATAGGCAGTTGAACAAAGTCACAATCAAGAATAAGTACCCTATCCCCAGGATTGATGACTTGTTTGACAAACTTCAAGGTCCTAGTCATTTCTCAAAGATAGACCTCAAATTCGGTTATCATCAGCTCTGAGTCAGAGATAGTGACATCACGAAAATAACCTTCAAAACTTGGTATGGTCATTATGAATTTGTAGTTATGTCATTTGGACTAACCAATGCTCCTGCAGATTTCATGGATTTGATGAACAGAGTGTTAAAGCAATATTTGGACTTGTTCGTTATCGTCTTTATTAATGATATCCTCATTTACTCTGGGAATGAGGAAGAACATGCAAATCATTTGAGGGTTGTCCTACAAACTCTCAAAGATCGCCAGTTATTTGCTAAGTTTAGCAAATGTGAGTTTTGGTTACAGTCAGTTGCTTTTGTTGGGCACATAGTGTCTAACGAAGGGATTCAAGTGGATTCTCAGAAAATAGAAGCAGTGAAACAATGACCCAGACCTACCTCCCCTACAGATATAAGAATTTTCTTAGGTCTAGCGGGTTATTACAGAAGGTTCGTGGAAGGATATTCATCCATAGCCTCTCTATTGACTAATTTGACTCAGAAAAAGGTCAATTTTCAGTGGTCAGATGATTGTGAGAAAAGCTTGATGCAGCGAGGTAAGGTTATAACTTATGCTTCCAGACAACTTAAGGTGCATGAGAAGAACAATCCAATTCATGATCTCGAGCTTGCAGTAGTGGTGTTTGCACCTAAGATTTGGAGACATTACTTGTATGGTGTTCACATAGATGTGTTCACAGACCATAAGAGCCTTCAGTATGTGTTCACCCAGAAAGAGTTGAATCTTAGCCAAAGGAGATGGCTTGAGTTCCTCAAGGATTATGCTATGAGTATGCATTACTATCCTGGTAAGGCCAATGTAGTAGCAAATGCTCTTAGTAGACTATATGGGTAGTGTAGCATATGTTGAGAAAGAAAGAAAGGAACTAGCAAAAGATGTTCACATGCTTGCTCGCTTGGGAGTTCGCCTTATGAGCATATCAAATGGTAGTGTAATAATTCAGAATGGGAAATAATCTTCATTGGTAGTGGAGGTTAAGAAAAATCAAGACAGTGATCCGATATTGCTTCAACTAAAGGGTGCATTCCATCAACATAGAGTTGAGGTTTTCTCCCAAGGGGGAGATGGTGTGCTTCGCTATCAGGGTCGATTATGTGTTCCTAAGGTGGGTGAGTTGAGAAAGTAGATTCTTGCAAAAGTCAATAACTCCAGATATTTTATTCATCCAGGCGCTACTAAGATATACCGTGATCTGCGGGAAGTCTTTTGGTGGAATGGTATGAAAAGGGATATAGCGAATTTTGTGGCAAAGTGCCCTAATTTCCAGCAAGTGAAGATAGAACATCAGAAACCAGGAGGTATGACTCAAGAGATCAACATTACTACTTGGAAGTGGGAAGTGATCAACATGTTTTTCATTAAAGGTTTGCCTCGTACTTGCAGACAACATGACTCCATTTGGGTGGTAGTTGATATAGTCACTAAGTTTGCGCGCTTTTTGGCTATTAAGACTACACATTCGGCGGAGGACTACGCCAAGCTTTACATTAATGATATAGTTAGGTTGCATGGGGTTCTTTTGTCTATCATCTCAAATAGAAGTCCTCAATTTACCTCTTATTTTTGGATGTCTTTTCAGAATGGTCTTGGTACACAGGTTAATCTTAGCACAACACGTCATCCACAGATGGATGGTCGGGCAGAGCGTACCATTCAGACTTTAGAGGACATGTTAAGAGCTTGCGTGATTGATTTCAGTGGTAGTTGGGATGATCACCTTCCTCTTATAGAGTTCACCTAAAATAATAGTTACCATTCCATTATTTAGATGGCTCCTTATGAGGCATTGTATGGGCGCATATGTAGATCTCTAGTTGGTTGGTTTTAAGTAGGTGAAACAGCCTTCATAGGACAAATTCAGTTCATGATGCCATGGAGAAGGTGCAACTCATTAGATATAGACTTAAGACAGCCCAGAGTCGCCAGAAGTCCTATGTAGATGTAAGGAGAAGGGACTTAGAGTTCCAAGTTGATTATTGGGTTTTTCTGAAAGTGTCATCTATGAAATGGCTGATAAGATTTGGAAAGAAATAAAAGCTTAGTCCAAGATATGTAGGCCTTTACAAGATCATGAAAAGAGTTGGTAAAGTGGCTTATGAGTTAGAGTTGCCAATAGAACTAGCAGCAGTGTATCCAGTTTTTCACATTTCATTATTGAAGAAGTGTGTGGGTGATCCAGCATCTATAGTACCTTTATAAAGTGTGGTTGTGAAAGATAGTCTCACTTATGAAGAGGTACCAGTTGAGATCCTTAATCGTCAGGTTTGAAGGTTGAGAAATAAAGAAGTCACTTCAGTTAAAGTTTTATGGAGGAGTCAGTCCGTAGATGGAGCTACTTGGGAAGTAGAAGCAGCCATAGAGGCCAAGTTTCCTCATCTCTTTCCTTCCGATTCCACTCCAGCTTGAGGTAATAGTTCCTCTTCAGTTTTTCAGCCATTCATGCGTAGTTTCAGTTTCAGTATCATGTTCCTTCAGTTTGTACTTGCATTTTCAGTATATTTGCATGTTCTTGGAACTTAGTTTAGTCTAAAATCAGTTCTAGTAAATAGCGGTAGCGTTTGTAGCTCTTTCCCTCCCTATCCAACTAGTTTAGACTTCATTCGAGGACGAATGTTCCCAAGGAGATATTGTAACACCTCGGAACTCAAACTTAGAAAATGCAGCAGAAAACACTTGAACCAACGAACCTTGGCAGGGTTCACGGATCGTGATAGGGTCCATGGTCCGTTGACCTACCCGTGGACTTCAGTACACCCCAGCAGAGGTGGACCACGGGACCGTTCACAGGCCGTGGACCACCTCATGGTCCTTATTGGCGCCCGTGGTGGGGAGTTAGAATCCCTCAGGCCGGACATCAGACTATGGAGCCCTCCACGGGATGTGGTCTTGATGACGGATGGTGGGAGGGTCCGTAGCCCTGAGCCAACAGGCCACCAACCCAAGTGTAGGACCACGTCGACCTTCACGGTCCGTGGTACTTCACACGATCCATGGTAGGGCTCGTTTTCGAGGACCCCAGAACCAGTAGCTACTGGACCAAGGACCACGATCGTCTTCACGGTCCGTGGTCCCTTTGACGGCCCGTCATAGGGGTCGTGATCAACCCGTCAGACCTTTAAGTTAGGGGTCATTTGGTCTTTTCCCCTATGTGTTGGACACCTAAACTACGTCGTTTAAACCCCAAACTATGTGGTTTTGGTCAGTTTTAGCCTAGTAAACAAATTAAACCTAACCTAAGCAATTATTCACCTAAGTCAAGCAAAAATTAGAGCAAAAATCAGAGAAGAAGTCGAGCAGCCCTAGTTCAAGAATGCAACGAGTTTTCATCAGTTCTAACCCAAAATCAAATGATTTCTCCATGGAATTTGTCACCAGGTATGTGGAATTTCACTAGTCGTTTCCTTTCACCCATTAGGTCCCTAGAATTCAGTCAGATTCTTGATTCCCTTAATATTATCTAGACCTAGGGTTTCTAGAATTACAGTTGATCATTATGAATTAGATACTTTAATGTTCCTAATCAGATTACCATGATTTTAGTATTATTTTGCATAGATTATTTCATGAATTTAGAACCCTAGCTATGTATTTCGTTTAGTTCATGAATTACACATGCTAGGTTAGTTATTTTAAATATACATGCTTCAGTTTACGAATGTCACATTATCAGTTATAATTGTTGCATTTTCAGTTAGTATGTCAATATTTTGAGTTATCCAGTATTATAGAAATTCAGTCATAAATTGTTAACTACATAATCAATTGGGAGTAGCTTAATACCGAGTGGAGTAGGGTTAGAAGCCCTCAAGTCCCAGAACTACGTGCCCCGTAGGTTGTAAGTCCCCTCTGTGGGCGTCATTTTTGTGATCACGCTAGTCATGCCTCTATACCTCTGGCAAGGTATATTGGGTCCACTCAATGAGGCGTATACATCGGACTTCACATTTAGCTCATGTGGTTTTATGTCGGTTATTATTAGCTCCCTTACAGTCAGATTCTATTGCATTGACCATGTTATAAGTCACAATTCAGTATTCAGTCGCAGCATGTTATAAACTTGATCGTTGCATTCAGTCATTTCATGTTTAATTTCTCAGTTTAGTATCATGCTTATCTTTTATCATTGCTCAGATATCTTCTTTGGTTTAGTTATGATTATTATTCAACTTTAGTCTATCCTACATGCTCAATACCTTTCAAGTACTGACGCATAGTCTACGCTACATCTTCTTGTGATGTAGGTTTAGGTTCTTAGCTTCCAAATCACGCATAAATTGGTTCCCGATCTTCAGTTCAACATCATTAGTGGTGAGTCATCATTCCTCGAGGACGATTGACATGATTATCTTCCTTTGCTTTTAGTTTTTAGTTTTCATTACTTGCTAGATTTAGTTGGTGCATGTCCCAACATTTCTAGTCAGTAGATGCTTTATTTCAGACATAGTTAGAATCAACTTTAGTATTTGAGTTTGACTTTTCGGTTGTTGTTAAAATCTCAGTATTTATATATTCAGATTTAGTATGGGTATTCCTCATCATTTCAGATTATCTTATGATTAGCTTCCACACAATATTTATTGATTTCGTTTATCTTTAGTATGCCTATGATATGCCAACAGGGTTAGCTTGGGGTCACTTGTGATCCTAGGTCCCGTGTTCACGTCCCGGGGGTAGCTTCGGTGTGTGACACTTATGAGAAAGTATAGAGCTTGAGTAGTATTTTCACCTGAAAAGGTAACATGAGTTGCAAGAGCATGAGCACTGGTAGTGAAAGAGCCTAGATTTAGAGGAAAGTATGTAGATATTTAGTAATCTAAGTAAGATAGATGGTGTTTTGACAAGCTATGTTACTATAGTCATGCGCCCAGTAAGTTATTAATGAAGAATTTTCCCTTATGGGTAGACTAAGAAGTGGTGAGTTGGAAAGATTCCATCATAGGAGGTAGGGTGTGTTTTAGCTAGAAAGGAGTTTGCGATGAAGTGTCATTGTTTAGGTAATGACCAAGTGTAAGTGTTGAATAGAAGAGCAAAAGTACTCATAAAGTGATAGATCTAAGCTAAGCTTATGATTTGTTTGAGAGGGTCATGATGTTCATAAGGTTATAGAACTGATCAAGTATTGATGTATAGTTTAGTAGGCGAGCAATCGTATTGATATTCGGGTTTAGTAATGAACATTAAGCTTGAATTTGAGATGAGTGTCATGATCCAAAGAATGGAAACATGAGGGTGATGATGTTGTCTTAAGATTTGAACTAGAAGACCTGACATACAGTAGGTGAGAAATTGAGGTGATTAGCTGCAATAAATATGAGTGGTACAAAGGAGATACCCTAAACCTCTTGATAAGGGCAATGAAGTGTGGCTAAGTCACAAGAGTAAAAAGAGCATTACGAGGTGTATCGAGAGGGTATGTAATCAGAAGAGGTTAGCAAAAACACCTTAGAAAGAAGTCTTAGTAGTTGCTTATGGAGAGTTTGGTAGTCATGAGATAAGCTTCTCCCGAGTTAGAGTAAAATAGGATGTAGACCAGTTAGCGATGTTGGAATAGCTCAATAGCCTTCAAGTGTCAGCTTTAGAACTAAGGGGGGAGATGATAAGATTGGAAATCAAGTCAAGTGTTGATAATAAGATAGTAATGAGTTCAAAAGAGTATGTGAGAGATATTTTCAAAGGTCCTTTTAGTAACAGAGTAATGTTAGAAAGAGAAGCTTTAACGATCCTACTGTGATAATTATGGTATGATAATTCTAACTAAGGTTATAAATGAGGAGGAACAAGAGAGTCAAGTTTTACTATAAGAAATAGCTAAATGAGAGCCCTTAGTTGGTTCCAAATAGTAATGCAGGAAAATTTAAGTTGGTATGGCAGAGATGATAAGAGTAACCCCGTTCCATACCCAGTCCAGTCGTTATTCGAGGACGAATGATCCCAAGGAGGAGATATTGTAACACCCTAGAAATTTTTTAAACTAAGACTCGAACCATCCTTCGTTGTGAGTAGGATTTTACCTAGGAATTTAAAATTTGTTATGTAGTAAGGTCAGTTCACTAGATGTAGCACCTTGATTTCCAAAAGAACTAAATTGGAAATAGCAAAATCTGAATTTTTGCAAGTTATGCTTAAGTTATGAGTTTTGGGTCAACTTCAAATGACCATGACTCTCTATACAGGATGAGTTAGGTGTGCCATAAGATGGCAAATGAAAGGTCTTTGAAATATTTTTCCAACGCCACCGAGTTTGCTAAATTTCCAGCTTGTATAAGGGAGATATGCCTGTTTGAAGTCGGGCTGTCCAATTAAGGAAAGTTACCCAAAAATATGAGGGGTATTTTGGTCTTTTCCTTACCCAACAGGATTTAAGCGTTTTTAGTAAGGTTTTAGGAGTCTAAACTGACTAGAATTAGTTTCATTCATCCCCAAAAGCATTTAGGGTTTTAGAGAGAAGTTTCAAGAGGAGAAAAAGTTCAAAGTTTCAAGTGTTCATTCAAGAAATTCAAGATTTCGCCAAGAACCCAATTATTTGAGGTATGTAAGCTTCCCTAGTGCTGAGTTCATTCACCCACACACCAATCATGAGTTTCTTTCGTGAATCTATCCATAAATATTGAGCAATTCAATTTCTTGATGAGGTCTTGATAAGTGTTCATGAAGTTTCCTTATCGATTAAGTTTTGATGTAAGATTATACTTGGGTCAACTTCAAACGACCATATCTCTTAGAATATAAAGAGTTACATGATCCATAACCTATTAAATTAAAGTTATTTGTATCTACTTTCTAACGCCACCAATTTCGTGTCAATCCAATTTCTGAGTAAAATGTTATAACTATTTTAGTAACCTATACAGTGCTATTACGAATTTAGCCGACGGGAAAACATTAAAAGGAGTTTTTTTTGTTTTTTACCTCCAAGAAAAACCTTAACGAATTTCCTGACTAATAAAAAACTAAAAAAAATAATCAGATTTTTATGTTTTAGTCCATCATTCTCTTCTCTCTCAAACCCTAGGGCAAAACCCTAAGGAAAAATCAAAGTAGAAGACTCCATTCAAGATTCTTTCAATATTTTTCAAGATTCTTCTTCAAGGTAAGTCTTTCTCCAAGAATTCCATTTTTTCAACTCAAAATCCTCCATACAATTATGAATTACTAATTAAATCATAATTCTTGGCCATAGAAATTTCAAGAAACTAATTCAAGAATCTCAAGAGAGGTTTTCTTGATCGTTTACCAAGCGAGAGTTTCAAGACTTTTAATCAAGTTCTTCTTAAAGATTCTTCAAGAACCTTGTTCTTCCAGGTATGTAAGGCTATCATAGTGTTGGACTAATCCGTCCTCACTCCCTACATCTACTTTAAGTAAAAGAGTAATCTAGGATACTTTTCCTAGATTTGAGTATTCTTGAGATAAGTTGATTTTGAGATCTTGAGTTCATGTTCCTTTTAAAAGTTTTAATCCTAATTATTGAATTTTTGTATTGTTACTGAGATTCTACATATCATGAATTATAACTCTTGAATTCATAATTCAAATTCAAGAAAGAGTTAAGAGTAGAGTTCAAGAAAGCTTTTGAGTTCAAGAAAGCTTTTGAGTTCAATTGTGAATCCTTTGAGATCAACTATCGATTTGAACTAAGTTTTGAGGAAGTAAGTATGATAATGAGAAGAGTCATATAAATGAGTTTCGTATTATTATGTAGACACACTCGAGTCGAGTCGAGTTGAGTCGTTCATGCCCATAATTCCGCATGAACTTCATAAACCGAGCATCTTTGAGAGGAGTAGTATCTTCAAGTTCTAAGTCTTGAGTATTGACTTCCAAATCCCTTTTGAGATTTTATTCCTTATCATGGGACTATTACATGATACCCATGATGTCCTTGAGTTTAGTAGTTCATTCCCATATCTCCGCATGAACCCTATGAGTTGAGCAGTCTAGAGATGCGTAGTATCATTAAGTATTGAGTTCTGAGTACTGAGGTTCTTTATTTCTATTAAGATCCCTAAGTTGAGTCATTCATGTTCATAGTTCCACATGAACCCTATGATTTGAGTTATAAATTTTAAAAAGCTTGTTAAAGCCAACACTTGAGTTCTTAAGTGAGATTTGAAAAAGTAAATATGAGTTTTAAGAAAAGAGTTTTCTAAAACATGATTAGTATGAAAATCGAGTATGCCATCAATGTATGAGCAATATGGTATCTAGATATACCATCAATGTTTATGCAGTATGACTTCCTAAGTCATCAATGATCATATTATGATATGATTTTGAAATGTTTTTGAGTAAGAGTAGAGTTGAGTTCATTTTCTTTAAAATGATATATGGGAACTAAGTATTCCCAAGAGTAAATGTTTTCACATTTAAGATGAGAGGATACTGAGATTTCTAAAAGAGTTTTGAGCAATTTGAGTACCATCTCTTTTAAGAGAAAGATTTTTGAGTAATTATCTCAAATCACTGAAATAATTATGTTTTTAAACATATGAGCTAGTTATATTTGGGAGTAGTATTGAGCATCGATAAGGGGGAGAGTTCAGACAACTCACAGCTCCCATAAACCATTAGCCAACGTGGGTAGAAATGGTCATACTTTTTAGATGATTCCTTAATGCTTTTTAGCATAGACTAGTGGATCCACTTAGTGAGTAGGTTTTATACCCTGTCAAAGTATAGGACAGTTCTGGCAGCGTGGGCGACATGTTGTATCATCACATAGCTCATAGTGATGGTTGTCAGTTAGAGAAAATCCCACAGAGATATATGTATTTTTATATACACAGAGTTTACTTGTATTTTCATATACAAACAGAGTTTATATTGTATCCTTGCATACAAACTGAGTATATTTTATTCTAAATTACATTGAGTTGTTTCTACTATTTTAAAAGCTTTCCATATATTGCAACTCTTATTGTTGATTTATATTGAGTTGATTATCTAGAGTTGAGTATCATAGTTTGAGTACCAAGAGTCGAGTGTCTTATTATTGAGTTGAGCCTTATTTCACTAAGTTGAATATCTTATTATTGAGTTGATCCTTATTTCACTAAGTTGAATATCTTATCATTGAGTTGAATTATGTTTCTTATTCTTGAGTTGAGTTACCATAGCAAGTTGGGAATAGGTAAGTATGCTTACTTTTTATCAAGTTCAAGCCTATGTTATGCTTAGAATTCTCCTTACATGCTCGTACATTCCACGTACTGAGCCATTTGGCCTGCATTATTTCATGATAAAGATACAGGTATTCAGGGTCATCAACAAGAGCTTCATTGATACCACATGGAGTTCGAGTTAGCTATGGTGAATTTGCTTCCGAAGGGTTCCCCTTGTACTTTTAATTATATCAGTTGTTAGGATGTCATCGGTCTTGTCCCAACTTCAATCTTTGTTAGTTAGAGGCTTCATAGATAGACAATAGAGTTTCAGAAGTCTGTTTCATTTATATTGTTAAATGTTTAAAAGACTTGAGTTTCCTAGTTTTGGCTAGTTTAATATACGATTATATTCTGAGTTAATTATTTGAGTTTCAATGAATTTTCTTATTTTTAAAGCTTTGTATGCTTAAGTTAGTCTTTCGCTTGTAGTCAGCCATGATGAGGGTTTGCTTGGGGACCATCAATGGTTCTCGAGTGCCTGCCACTTCCAGGGTGTCGGCTCGGATCGTGACATTAACGCCTAACTGATCCTACTCAGTCCATATCCTAATAGGGAATAGATTCACAAATTTCAAATTTCAAAATTACATCTTCTCCATTGAAGACGATTTTTGAACAACTGTTAATGTTGAAAAGTCATAATTTCAAAAAAAAACTCGATACATGATGAATAAATCGATTTTGTTGAGGCATTCAGGAACTTGGGCGAGCGAAGTAAATTATGAAGGTTACAAAAGTGACAGAATTATTGTTGGACAATCAATTTCATTTTTGAATCTTAAGCAGCCATTTTAGCCAAGTTATAGATCAATGAGGTAGGGTAAAACATTGAAATCCGATACATTGTAGAAGGTAATTCATCTCCGATGAAATTTAAGAACGACATGGGTGTTAGACTATATTTAGAAGTGAAAAAAAAGCCTGGTTTTGTAATGTATACATTATGTATTGATACAACGGATAAGATATGTGGTGAGATACATAGCTTTGATGGAACATGCGGAGAGATTACGTGTGTCGAAGGTACAACAAGGAATACAAAAGCTCTTGCAGTGGTTGAATCAAGAATTTTTTATTCATATTATATTTCAGAATTAGAAGTTACAAATTACATAATTGACTCAAACAATATAAATGTGAAGATAGGTCAATTGTATAAGGATAAAGCAACACTGATAGATGTGATGGTGAAATATAAAATAAAGCACAACTTCAATTGCATAGTAAAAAGATCTGATAGACAGAGGTATGAATTTTTTTTGATCTACATTGTGAATTAATGTGTTTGAATTTTAAGATCTATAAATGATTATACATTTAAATTTATAATTTGTGTGATACATTATTATTTTTAGAAGTTGTATGATGATGCTTTTGATTTTTGTATTTTTTTTGTTGATTATATGATACATGCAGAAAGTGTGTAACAATTGAGTCACATCTATCATGTATCAGATACATTTTGTAACTTTGATGTGTGCATAATAATCATTTATATTATGTGTATCATGGTATTATTGTGAATATGATACATAAAACTACACTAAGTTATTTGTTATGGTGGTTAATATTGTTGATGCATTAATGTCTTATAAAATGTAACTGCTATATGTTTTAATATGATGGAAAAAATTGTACAACTATGTGTTGGTGTGCTTTTCAGATGAATGTGATTGGACTATGAAGGTTTCATGCAGGAAAAAAAACTGATATTTTCAAAGTGAGATACTTCAATAGTGAACATATGTACCCCGCAGTGGATACATAGTTGGGGAGAAGATTTTAGGAGGTATTGATTGTAAACGCATCTAAATGTACGAAGATAAAGGCATATATCATGATACATAACTATATATTTATGTATCTAATTTGGTGTATCATTTGGCTATTTTGATCAGCATTGCTTTGAAATAAATTTAACGCTTACTTTTTAATGTCCGCATGATGTTCCATCATCTGAATTTATTTTCTCAATTTATGAAGCTGGAAGAAGATACATTATTTGTCTTGAGAGGAAAGAATGTACTTGTGGCAGATTTCAACTAGATGAGATACCTTGCGCACATGTAATTGTTGTTTTAAAGGACAAGAATGTTGCATAAATGCATCCTTATTGCTTTGATTACTACAAGCCTGATGCATTAGCAAAAACCTATGAGGTTCCAATGGTTCCAATGCTAGATAAGAAAGATTGGTCGGTTCCTAGTAATGTTGTAGATGAAACTATGTGGCCATCTAAATACAAAAGAATGGCCGGACGGCCAAGGAAAAGAAGAAAAAAATGCAGATGAAAAGATAATAGTAAACACAAATTGTTGTGGACGTTGTGCACAAGAAGGTGACAACAGAAGAACTTGTACTTTCTTCTCAAAAGAAAAGTGAAATCATTATTTTTATAAGACATTCATGGTTTTGTTGAATAATTTTTGACTTAATCGATTATCACTTTTTTATTTATCATGAATAAAGTATACTATTTATTTTGGTTATTTTGATTCAATATTTATGAGTTTTGCTATTCCATTTAAGAATTTGTTATGATTTGTGTGTTCAATGTTATTTTGGTATCATTATTTATGACTTTTGTTGTTCAATTCAAGAAATTGTTATGATTTTTGTGCAAATGTTATCTCCGATATACAAATATGTAGGTGCATTTGTATCATATACATTATGTGTAAAATCTAATGTATCATATACACTATGTGTAATGTATCATATAGATAATGATTAATGTATCATATTCATTAAATCATAAATAACCTATCTATTTTCAATAAGCTATTGTATCAGAGTACTTATATTTTTTATACCATTAAGTTTCTCACCAATGTCTTTGTCACAATAAATATGAAACATGCATCATATACATTATTGTTTCATGTATCATATAGATTATAACTATTGTATCATATACATTATAAAATATTGTGTCACAAACATTAAATCATATCTAACTTATCTATTGATTATAATTTTTCAATAGACTTTTTAGAATACATTGATGATTCAGTTTTATAATTTTTAATTCAATAAGTTTTTCACTATAACCGTAATATACACTTCAATGTGTTGTAATTTTATATGTTTTTTATACAATATATTGAATTGTTGTTGTAGGAAATAAAAATTTGCTCAAATTTATGTGCATTGGTGACTGGTGATGATTTAATAACACTGTGTAATTATTAATTTTTTTAAATCTAGACAAATATACATTCTGAGATTAAAGGAACAAAATAAATTGATATTAAGAGTTAGACAAAACAAGATTTTAGAAAAACGTTCAAACACTTAAGTTAATGTATCTTGAAAACAGTACAAACTAAAAAACACAGTGTATCCATTGATACACAATAACTATTCCAGATTAACTAACACATCATGGTCTGGTAGTGTGAAATGACCCCTAGGCTTTGATGGGTTGTCATTATTTACTAACATACTGCTTTGGCCTTTTCACTACCGTATTTTCATAGCATTGCTGCGTATCTTGAGTGGAGATAATCATATAAAAAACCATTAGATTGGATTGGAATTTCATCGCTAAGGAATTCAGGAAACATGGCCACAAACAATCCACAGTCCCTACAAAATACAGAAGATACATTATAAAAAAAATTGAACATATACTTTGAAACAAAATTTTATAAAACTTACAGTGTACCACTTCCTTGTTGAATAATGTCTTGTACATATTCAACAAGAAAAAGGTGCTTCAGTTCCAATAGACTTCCAGTTTCGTTGTCCTTATAAGCATCAAAAGATGACTAGTCAGTTCGTTCTGATTGCTCAAAAACCCCATTGTCCTGGAGGTAAGTAGGCAACATTAGAGATAATTTTTCAATGTCGCCCGAATTAATTTTTCTCCTTAGTCTAGATGATGAGTCATAGACATGTATTAACCTCTTTTTCAAAACAACAACAACCAATATCCAATGAAATTGTCCAACACAATTCACTGGAATGTAAACATCATCTATTGAGTTCCACGATAACCCAATCGAAATCTCAAATCCATTAATGATGTTCATCAATGACCGCTTGAATCCAGATACAACAACCCCATATGCCATGTGTTCCTGAATACTAAGGTTGTCATCGGTAGGACTGCAATGATACCTCTCATGTGTATTATTGATGTATATTTTAAATAAATAGTTAACTGTGGTGTATCTGTGTTGATCCTAGTTTTGCACTTTTGATTTCTTCCGAATATAGTAAAAGACTACATCGATGTACTGCATAATAAATTATTTAGTCAAATGAACATAATGTATGTTGTGATGTATCATATATGTTGTGTCAGTTGGTATAAACGTAATTGTATATCAGATACATCTTGAAAAAAGATGTATCTGATACATAGTTATTCTTGAATTTACTATTATACCTCATCATTCCAACATTTGTTTGGCTACGACATGTCATAGAACCAATTTTTATTCATTGGAAATGCAATAACAAAGTCCATCCGCTTAAATACAAAAGAAGCTGAATTGCATTTGTATTTGTCCTCCTTTGATTTTCTATATGATTATTAAACTCAATACAAATTCAAAAAATAATGATCTAACACTGTATGGATATAGTGATATATAACTTACTTCTTGTCATGTGTTTTAAGTAGACCCTTTGATATCCACTGGCAGTACTGATCAAGCAAAACAAATGGAGGTTGGAAAATAGTACCACAACCATCAAATGGGTGATTTGGACGAATGTTTAACTATAAATCAACTTTCTCTTTGCCTTTGTCGCTGGACCCCAATTTAGTCAAGTATGGTGATTGAAAGATCTTTGATGGCAATCTTAATCATTGAACATGGGTCTTTGACTCTTCATGCACCACTATTTCATTTACGATTGTATACATGGGTAACTGGTTGTCCGATATCAGATCATGTGTATTTGGTTACATGTTGGGGAGTGACAACTTGCAGAGGTTGAGCATCCATAGGAGCGCGAAGGCCATAAAGTGTATCTACAACTTCTTGAGTACCAAATGATACTAAACTCAAAGTTGTCAAACCCTATATTATATGAAACAAGTATAATATAGTTTAGATAAATGAATAAAAAATTGTATAACGCGATAAATAATTATAAGATTTACCGATTTATCATTGGATCCTGAAAATGGAACAGATTTTTTAACATTATCTTGCACTTTATCAGCATCATGTTCATCCAACATTACTTGATGAAATGTTTCGAGGCCTCCAACTGGTACATCTTCCTAAAAATGGATGAGGTATGTTAAAATGATACATTGACAAATTAATATATCATATATACAAACTTGAACCTGTATTATCTTTCTTATATACACTTGCTTCATCATGGACATCTGTTGTGTGTGGAAAATCTGATACATACTTCTTGCCTTCTTTATCCTTACGTGTATCAACATCCTATGTTTGCAATTTGAAAAATATGAGTAATTAATTAATATATCAGTAATATTGGACTGCATAATGTATCAGATATTGACAAATGTATCAATATATATTGCATATTTAATCATGATTGTTATTATACTGATACACTAAGATAAACCAGAAATTAGACTCATAAACAAAATAAAATGAATATTGTATAAATTTTGACATAGACGGTATTTGTTGTATCAATAAATCTAACAAGTATGTATGTGTATAAATGTGTATTTGATACATTGTATGAACTAATGTATCCAAATTGAGTAACATGTAGAAAACGATAAAAATGTGTGTTATATACTTACTTTTACAACCTTCTGTTTAGGGATAAGATTTTGTTCTTGAGCCTCAACAACATTTACCTCAATTGGATCATTGTTGGGAACATCCATCGCAATTGGTAAGCTTTGTTGTTCAAACAACTGGTCAGTGCTAGGTGGACGGACAAAGTGATCTTCTTGATTGAAATCTAGCATGGTAGATGGACTAGATGGGCCAGAAATATTCTTCACGAAGAAAAAAGTTACATATGAAACAGAGAAATTTGTTTTGACTGTAAGTATTTGAGAAATAAATTACTACTTCTTCTTGCTTGTGTCGATTCCGAACAACATTCATCAATTGAATGTGATTTAATTTGAATAAATCCTTTAAATGCTGAATTCTTGTCAACCTAAAAATATATATATAATATAAGTGAATATGTAATAACTGTACAAATATACATATTAAAAATAAATTATTACAATCACTTATATATTTCTTTAGGTATTTCTTAACTTGTTTAATACCCAATCTGGAAGGTTCTTTAGGATCAAATGAAGGAACATGAACATCAGGTACTTTACCACCTGAATCTGAAATTGGAATATTTTTTTTTGTTTGCACAATCAATTGTTCTGGTTGAATAACTTCAATAACATTTGGTTTGGCTGGATGAGCATTCTTTTTCCTCTTTGGAGGGGGTGGAGATGATGTAGTTGAAATGCGTCTTGATCTCCTTAAAAACTGATCCGTAGGATTAGTAGAAAAGTCCTCAAATCTGGGAAGGTCTTGTGGTTGAACCTGCTTGGACTTGGCAGCTGAATTGTGATGTTCACTATGTGAAGCATCAATATTATCACGTAAATCAAGTGATACAATTTCCTCCGATGTTGGATGTATATCATTGCAAGAATTCTAGATTGTGTATGCAAATCAACATAATAAACAAGATTATGTATCAATACCAACAAAAATGTATTACAATAATATGACATGAAAATTATTCACTATATACTGTTAAAACAAACATTATACCTGAGCGAAGATGCTAGACATAAACATGCCAAATTTTGATTTGACGCCCAAAAATTGTCAGTTGCATATCCTAGGTATATAATTGCCCTCTTTGACTGTAATTTCATCACTGACTACCGAGGCACATTCATATATCCAAATATTAAGGTCATATGGCATGCCAGCTAATCGATACATATTCTTTTCTTTGATGAACACTTGTCTTAGTGATTTCATCAATTTTGAGTATGCAAGTTGTCTCCATGGATACTGTTGATACCTTCCATCTTCAACCATAAATAAATGGTGGATAGGTATATTTGCATCACCGGGTTGGGAAAAAACAAGTGTGAATGAAATATAGGATTGCCATTTCAGCGGTATCCTGATTATTTGCCATTGACCCATCATAAATTTTTGAAATATACAACCCTTGTTTATAATATTTTTTGACTCAGAAAAATATCTTTAAATCAACCTTCTATGAGTGGAATCAGGATATTTAAATTCATCAATATTTTCTGAGCATTTCAGGCCGATAATAATGGAAAATTCTTTGATAGTGAAATGTAAAATATTTCCGCTTGCATGGCGAATATGGAGCTCATCTATATCATCCTAATCCAGCGCAAGCAGTAACATACACTTTGTTATTTGCCCTTGGTAATTGCAATTAGGAATGTTGGGATATGGATAAAAAATTGTATTCTTAAATAGTTCAACATCCTCAACCCCTATAGATAACTTGAACTCTTCTACAAAATCCATGTTGTATGTTGAACCAAACCTCAAGGGGTGTGTAGGAATTTATTTTATCTTGTATTTCACAGACTATAATTAGACAATGAACAACAGTTATAGACATAAAATAGTATAAACATGATATATGTTGAATAATAGATAGTTGAACTTACAATGATTATTATATTTGTATCTAATACACACTATACCTTAATAAAGTTATTTTTGTATTATAGATGATAATTCAGGATTGATACTTAAATAAGCATATTACAATACAATGTATGTCATTAATTGAGAGTGATACATAATTCAGACTGTTACAAATACATTTACAACTTGATACATTGAGAAGAAAAATTGAAATTTTTTTGTATCAGTTAAATGAAAAGTTCGAGAACAACTCAACTTTATAGTGTTTTTTCATGTATATGATATGTTAGTATTGATGCATAGTTAAGTTCATTAAATGTATCATTCATGTTTTGATACATTGAGAACATAATGAAATATTGAGGTTTTATTTATCAAAAATTAAATTGCATAATGATACATTCCAACATGATAACATTAATCTTTCAATAATGTATCATGAATTCAAATTAACAATTAAATCGAAGATTGAATAGCAAAATAACACAAAAATAGATCAGACTCATTACCTTGGGAAGATTAGGATGAAAAACAGGAGATGATACTTTTCTACCCCTTTTTAGGGTTTTTTTCAACCTTTGCTTTTGAAGAAGAAGACACATCCTTCTTCACCTTCTTAATACAACAAAACCTATTAACTATGCGCAAAAGTAATGAAATTGAAACAATACCTAGAAGGAATGAGAAATCGTTTGACTGGAGAGAGAAATAACGTGCAATTCAAATTCAAAATTGGAATGATAAGATCATGAAAAAGAAAATATGGTTTGATTTAAGGGGTGAAAAATAGGGGAGAAAAAATATGGGTTAGGATATGGGGAGTTATGTATCCGGGAGTTTAATTTAAGGGAGTAAAAAAGGGATTTCAATAATATTTTGACAAAGAAGGAAATAATAGAAAATAAGTTAAATAATTATGTGTATATAAGTAATTTATCCTTATATATATATGATAATGGTTGTGTTAATTTTTGTGACATGCAAGTTCAGAATTTCTTTCTTCTTAGAAAGATGTTTGTGACGTGCAAGAATTTTTTTTCTGCTGTAGAAAGCTGCTTGTGGATCGGGGAGCAACGGTTCAAAGCGTTTAAATTCAAAAGGGGCCAGCTCAATTATTAAGAAAAGGAAAAATTCGACACAACCTCTAAAGGTAATTTTTTAAAATTTTTGTTTGCTGCAAATGATTCCTTAGTTTATATTATAATTTGCACTTTCTAACTATCATAGTATATTAATTTTTAATTTATTATTTTTTAGATCAAGAAGAAACAATCTCGTTGGTGTTCGTATGTCAATCTCAACATTTTTATTGATATAACAAATCTGCTTTCTAAAATTAATTGTGTTCATTTATTTAAAGAGTCACTTTTTGATTATCTTTTAGACTTACCCATATTGAAAGTCCAACCTCAGATCATTAGGAGTTCGGTACATCATTTGTCTAACAATCGAGATGACATGTTTGTTTTTAACATAAATGGTAAAGAGCTTCATTTTGGGGTTAGGAAATTTAGAACAATTACTGGTTTTAAGTGTGGTGGGCTTATGGGTTTTGACCATGATCCGAACAGTACATCAAATCTCCTTTCTCGTTATTTTTTGAATGTTATCGATAAGGTGTTAAAAATGGATTTATAAGGGTGTTTAACGTAGATGGGTTTATTGTGGAAGAAGACTTTTTTAATATGTTTGATGATTTATTTCATCAGTACAATCATATTGTCATCTCCACCAAAAAAAACACATATCCCAAAAGATCATTTTTATGTGTTGAGTCCGGATAGTACATTACGTACCCTTGGGGTAAACTGTCTTTTTCTCAATCTAAGAGATTTCATTTCGAGTCAAATGGCAATAGATCCAGCTTATGTGAAGTTTGAAGGGTTCCCGCTTGCGTTGCAAATTTGATTTTACGAGTGTTGCAACAAAGTCGACTTGTCATTGCAATTCTTACATCCAATCGTACTCCTCGCATATTCAATTGATATATTTCAAAAAAAGATCTATTTTGACCATCTCAAGAAAGAAATGTTGAGAAAATATGAAAATCAGGTAATAAAAATTCTATAGTTACAAATACTTAATTTATTTTTTCTATGTTTATGCTTATATTTATAATTTATTATTGTGATGCTAGTATATATTTGAAGATCTTGTGTTCTTGGATTATGAGCTTGCTATTATTTAAGTGAAAAACCTTATTGTTTGACTGATATAACATTCAAAAAGAAGAGTGAATGTGATAGCTTTGTAAGATAAAATCATAATTTGCAGGCTCACACTATTGTACAACAAAATGATAAAGAGTTGCCTCACAATTCATCACATCATGTTGGAAGTGATCAGAGTTCAACATTTAATAAGGATGTAACACCCCATAACTAGAAACAACTAGAATTAGAAAGAGCCATTTTTGGAAAGAATGAAAATCTGAAAAATTTGGTTAAGTAATGTTAAGTTAGGTTTTTGGTCAACTTAAAATGATCATAACTCCTAGTTCAAGATGAGTTAGGTGTGATTCCAGATATCATAGGAAATATCTTGGAATAATCTTCCCAACTCCACCGAGTTTGCGCAATTCCGAGTTCGTATGAGTGAGATATACCCATTTGAAGTTGAGTTGTTCAAATAAGGAAAGTCTAAACCGGATTTTGAAAGGGTATTTTAGTATTTTCCTTAACCAATTATTTTAATTCATTTTAGGAGTTTATTTGGGGTATAATCAGTTTAGAAAAGTTGAAGTTCACGCTAGGGCTTGGTGAAAAGAGAAAAGAGGAGAAAGGAGAAAGAAAAGTCAAGATTCGTCAAGAACGTTCAAGTTTGGTTGTGGATTTTGCCAAGGGATTCAATCCTATGAGGTATTTGAGATCACATAGCATTGGGTTAGTTCACCCATGCGCCAATCATGATTCAATTCAACAAAGTTATATTGATTTGAAAGTAAATCCTATTTGTTCTTAATGAAATTTCGTTTGAATTCTTGTGGGTTGAGTGTTGTTGAAATTCTAGAATTTGATTCATGTTTCTGGGTGTGATTTCGAGTTGAATCTTGTATATATTGAGGGTATAATCAATTCTAAGTATTTTGGGAAAGAACTAAGTTGAAATAGGGGATTTGGAATTGAAAAAATGAAGGAGAAAAATCAAAGTTTTCTGGGCAGGGCTCTCGAGTGCCGCGCCAGCCAGAGCGCCCCACTTCAGTGTCTGAAGTTTGGGATCTGGGGCGACGCGCCACAACTTCAGCTCTGAAGTTTGTGCTCTGGAACCCCGTGCCCCTCAGAGCGCCAAGGACGCCAGTCATTCCCATTTCTTCCCCATCTTTACGTACTAGTTCCTTATCAACGTACCTATGTTTTCTAGTTGATTCCAACACTCTAGGGTACGTCTAAACATCATGAAATCATCCATAAACATAAAATCATGAACCTTGAATCCATAATCCAATTCAAGGAAAGTTACGATCAAAGTCAAGAGATGTAAGAGTCAAATCAAGAGTAGTTATTAGAGTTTTCCAAGTCTTTTCCAAATGTTTTAACTTTGTTTTAACACTTAAAGTTCCAGTTGAGTAAAGAGTAAAGAGTAAAGACTGAAGTTTATTTCTTCAAAGAGTATATGGGGACTATGTATTCCCAAAGAGTTTAAAATGTTTTCACATTTAAACAAGAAAAAGAAACCTTGATTTCCAAAGAGCCTTTGGGCTAGTTTTCAGAAAAGAGTAAACGCTTGTAAAATTAAGCAAGAGAGGAAACTTGATTTCCAAGATAACCTTTGAGATAAGTTTTTGAGAAGTTATCTCAAATCACAGAAAGAATTATGTTTTTAAACATAAGAGTTAGTATCATATTTTGGGAGTAGTATTGAGGACTGATATGGGGGAGAGTTCAGACAACTCCCAACCCCCATAAACCATGTAGCCATCATGGGTAGAAAAGGGTCAGACTTTTTAGATGATTCCTTAGTGCTTTTTAAGCATAGACTAGTGGATCCACTTAGTAGTCAGGTTCTATACCATTGGCAAGGTATAGGACCGCCATGGCAGCGTCAGGCAAAATGATGTATCATCACAATAACTCTTACGTGATGGTTGTCGGTTAGAGAAACTCCCACAGAAGTATTTGTATTCTTATAGACACAGTTTATATGTATTTTTTATACATGATGTTTGTGTAATCAAGACACAACTTCTAATTCGAGTGTCTATGATCGTACAATAGTAAAGTAACCCAACCAAGGGTTGGGGTCGAGTCCCAAGAAAGTGGTTTTGAGAATTTATAGAAAAATAAAATTTAGTTCTAATTAGTCATAGCTATAGACATTATCGAATATAAACATACTAAATCTAAAGAGGTGACGCAAGCGTCAATTATCAATGGAGGGTTTTGTATTAATTAACAACTACAAACAAAGAAAATATACGAAAACTAGATAGAGAGACAAGATTCTTGGGATGTGATAGGAATACGAGATAAACTAAATTGTCGGATAGTAAATTGTTGAGTATTTGCGACTAGGCTAGACTATAGTGGGGGTAAATTCTCTCTAGAGCAACTTACCTCGAATCGACTCGGTTTCTCTAGAACACCAAGTTGTCGCTTTAAGCACAACCTCCTCCTTAGCCCATTCACTCTCTCAAGCTGAATGTGTGGCAGAAGAACTAGGATTTACTCTCTCGAGTTGAACCCATGTCGACCCAATACCATCAGCTATCAATTTAGTAGTCTTAGTTTTACGACCTCTCTCTCGAGAAAGCCGAAAACACTAAGATGAAATCGTATTTGCAACTACAACTCTATTAAGCTCATACACAACTACTAAACGAAATCACATTTAAACAACAAATAAGCCATCAACAAGCAAGACCCAACATATAATCTAACCCATATTCACAAAATCACACCCCAAGAATTGGGGTTTTAGCTAGACATTAAAAGAGATAAAAATTTATACCAATATCAGTTTCCATCAAATAGGTATGAATGATTAAGTCTTAAAACATGTCAAGAGTGAAGAATCTTTGAGACCCAAGTCCAATTTCTTGGAGTTGAAACCCTTTGAATCTTCAAGGTCTTAGAACAAAGTCTCCAAAACCCTCTAAAACTTAAACTCTCTCAAAAAAATGTAAAAAATTCTAAGAATAATAGTGATATGATACTAAGCTAAAAATTTAAACAAGCATTTATAGTGTTTGAAAATGTGCTACAAAGGACCCTTCGGCAAAGTTAGTTGGGATTGCCGATACATTCGGCGATACGCCGTTTGGTCGATTTCATCACCTTCCTGCTTTAGCCTTTAGCCTCTTCGCATTTTGAGTCGTTGGGCGATATGGTAATGCTTCGCGGAACTGTTCGGCGACACGCCGACTGCTCCATTGCATCACCAACTTGACATTTTCTTTCAGGGCTCAACGCACTGGAACAAAAGGCGATCTCCAGGCCGATCGATGACTCACCAACTGGGTTCGGTGATCTTCATGCCTTCATTTCTTCATTCTTTTCAGCCGCCTTGTTCCTTCTTGCCAAGTAGTGTCCATGCTTTGCCTAAAACTCCATATACCTGAAACTTAAGGATTTTCATCAGATATTGAGACAAAGTATGATTTTGAGGACACTAATTCTATCAAAATATAGCCCTAAATGAGTCCAAATTGTGGACTCATCAACAACCCCAAATTAAACTTTTGCTTGTCCTCGAGCAATTCGAGTTCAGCTGTTCAAAAAGGGTGTCTCAAACAGTGCTACACAAGAATCATTCATGAATGCACAAAACAAGACTCACTTTACTCTTGCAAAGATCAATTGTGCACTCAAAGATTCAAGTTGTGACTCACCAATATCGAAGAATCTCATGCTCACAAGACTTGCTTCAAATGCAAGTTCAAGCTCAACCAAAGTGTTCAGATGCCCTCACACAAAGAATGATTCCATATTCACACAATGGTTCACAGTTTAAAGCTTCGAAATCAAATGCAACGCTCACACTCACAAAGATGAACACAATGCATAATTTCACCCATAGGTTTGCCCGTATTTTTCAATCAACACTTGCTTCAGCTCACTCAAGATCACAAAGGTCTTTCAAGGCTTGTAATGGGGCTGAGTGCAAAGATATGGTCATTTAGACTTAGTGGCTATAGTCCTTATGAAATAAAGGTTGAATAACACTCCCTTTAATCTTCTTTCATCATTCTCATTTATGCTCACAAGTAGTCATATTATTCACTTCCCGTGGATAGTTGGAAACCCCAATTTTCTTTATACTTTCATAACTTTATTCCACAACTTTTTCATTTTATTTTATTTTTGTATGGAGGGGTTCCATTTTTCACAAAATCATGGGTAGAAGGGACTTTCTTGTATTTCTTGATTTGCCATCTCTTTTAACCACACCCCCAACTTAGGCTTTTGGCCTAAGTTGACTATTCAAACAAACCATAACTTCATGAGGATTATGGGTGATGGATAAAGAAAGGTCATCATCAAGTTTCTTCCAAAGAAAGGTAAGGCTTAAGGGGTGTTCAAAAGAGGTTCACACACACTCACAAGGTAGGGCACAAAAGAGGTATATGTCAAATTGGCTCACACTCTTAGAAGTTGCCTAAGATCATATCAAAAGATAGCCTTACTTAGTCGACCGGACCAACGGGGTAAATTCTAGGTATTGTCATGCATGGTTCACAGTAAGCTCATCACACGAGGCATCGACACTAAAGTCAAACAAGACTTCACACTTTTGCTAGTGTGCAACGATCATCACAAGAGACTCGATTTAATAATTGGCTAGTCACAACGAGATGCAAAGAGTTCACATATTGTCTATGCAACTTCATTTGGCCTCATCGTAGCCGCACATTCATGTTTGTTCGATTATGAGCACTATTTAAGTCATCGATATTGATCAAAACCGATACTCAAATTTGCGAAAGAACAGCCATATTCAACAAATACAAGAGGTGGCGAATTGTTTTTCGGAAGGGTCAAAATCATTTGCAATTTAAAGCAAAAGAAGACACAAGCTCAAACCTTCCACGAAAGTAGTATTAACACAATTATAGCTTACACCGCAAATACATAAACAAAACACGATTCAGAATGTAAATTAAAGAAAGACATAGAGAGAGGTAAAGAGGGCATCCTCTCTAAGTGGTCGCTCCGTCTGTCTGGGAATCAGTGCCCGATGTGTCAGCCTGGACTTGGATAATAGTCCCCGGAGCTACTTCAGAAGGTTCAGCGGCAACTGACTCGCCAAAATTGTCCAAGTCATGAGCCGCCAAAAAGGAATGTATAGTTGTGTAGAATCCATGAGTCCACGAAGGGACAGTGGGATCTCGGGGGACAAATCTCTTGCTGGAACTAGGCTATTTGCCCTCACTTCCCGTCTTGGGAGGATTAGCTTCATTTGTATCTTTCCTAATATTTTTAGCTCTTATCTGTCCCGATGGCATGATTCTCCCTGCAACTTTAGGTCTAGCCATGTCTGCAAAGCTTTGAGGCAAAGTTAGAAAATATTCGACAAACAAAACAAGGACAATCAACTGCAGGCAAACTTGTCAATCCTTTCAGCGAGCAAGGGGTTGCTCGCCGAAGGTTTCAGTGCAGTGGGGTTCAAGGGGTGATAACAAAGGGTGAACAAGAAGACTTTCAACGATTTACCGAGTGCTTTTGGTGATCTCATGCTTTTCACCAAAAGGTTCAGAAACCAATCAAAACATATAGCATGAAATTAAAAGTGAGATGAGGTCATTAGGCGAGCCACAGAGTGGTTCGGCGAGCTCGACCCAGCTCACCAAACGGCCCAATGTGCCTTCATGCAACCCATCTTCTCAAATTAAATCCCGCAACCCCCGAAAACAAAATCAAGGCATGCACAACTCAAATTAGGCTTAGACCCAATGACACTCATGCACAACCCACGATTTTTCATCTCCTTCAAGGTACAATTTTCAGGAATTAACTATTTAAGTCGGTACGAGCAAAATTAGTGAATCTAACCGGCAAACAAATTTTTTTTTAAATCCTACCAGAGAGGTCCAGCACACGTCAACAAGGTAATATCATTGCACTAAGTACAAAATCGATAGAAAGAACTCAGAGTTTGGGAACCAACCTTTCGTGATGACTAAAATGGAATTGAATCGCTCGGCAGCAATGTAATCCAAGTTTTGAGCACAAATCAACAACTAAAAATACCCAAAAAATGCAAGAAATATAAAAACTAGAGTGCGGGTGTGAGTTTGGGAAGATGGAAAGGTGAGGGAAAGGGAATGAATTTGAAACTTTTAAACCTTTGGCCTGAAAAACTGTCCAGTTTTCACCCATTCGGTGACATTAGTCAAGATCGCCAAACCACTTGGCGTTTCGCCAAGTAGCCACTTGCCTCGCCAAATTTTACAGAACTTCCAGTTATTTTGGGAGTCCAAACGGCGGTCTCCGTTGGGATCGCTGACGTGGTCGGTGATTCACCAATAATTTCATGTGCTTGCCGAGTTTTACAAACTCCAATGTAAGTTGGTCTTGAGTCTAATGGCGGTCTAGTTTGGCATCGCCGAACCATTCATTGATTCGCTGATTGGACCTGTTGCTCGCCAATTTGCAATTTTTGTTCACTCTCCACACTTCCATCTCCAAACAGTGTCTTAGTTAACGTCGTGGCACGATGCAAGTCCACCTTCAAACCTCATTTTTGGGGTTGACCATAGTGTCACTAGGCAAACCCCCTTTTTGTCTCGGATGTAGGTGAGACGACATCTGACCCATTTGGGTCTCCAGCTGCTTGATTGATACTGAATGGGAGGTGACGGTCTGGCTTAAGGTCGATACATCTTCCTTCATTTCTTCCAAGATCTTATTCGACCCCTCAACTTTTTTGAGGATACGAGAAAGCATATCATCAGACTGACCACCTTCCGAATCCTTCAACTTTTGGTGCTCATGGGGAGGCACATATATGTCCTTCTCTCCATCCTTCCAGTTAGGATTTCGGTCCCTCCATTCTCTGTCGTGATCCTTCCAACCTTCTTCTCTAGCCCAACCCTGGTTACCACTCTACCTCAGGTAGTTTGAACAATAACCACCGCCTTAGTTGGCTAGAAAATTTACCTCCTCATTATAAAGGCCTCATCTCCTCAGGATTTACACAACCGACCCCAACGGTATTGACACAACATGCACCATCCCCCATGACATTTTTGGATAAAATGTCAAGCTGTGTCATGATATTCATGTTTTGGTCTCTCTCATGATCCTTTTTCATCTGCTCCTTGGATAGCTTGAATGTTAGAGGGGAGACCTGGTCCTCGCGGGTGTACCACGGTCTGTGTATGATTGTCATGCCATCTATAAATTGGGCTGCTATTGCATACGGTTGTTGCATCAAGCCTCCAGGTGAAAGTTAGTCAGCAACACCTTTGTTTACCGAGTCCAAACTCCGATAAAAGTACTGTAACAGCACGTTATCCGGCAAACCATGGGTTGGGCATTGAAGCATCAACTTTTTAAATATCAACCAAGTTTCCTGCAAAGGCTCTCCTTCTAGACACTTAAAGATTTGGATACTGTCCCGAAGAGTCATCATCTTCGAGGGAGGGAAAAAGCGCACATTAAATGCAGTGACCAACTCCTTCCAAGAAGTGATTGATTCGCGTGGCAACTCCGCCAGCCATTTGCACGCTTTTCCCATCAACGAGAAAGGGAATAACCTTAACCGGACTGACTTCTGAGAGATGTTTTTGAAAGAGAATGGTTCGCACACATCTATGAAGTTTTGAAGATTCTCGTGAGGATCCTAATGCGCCAATCCACTGAAAAGTCCTTTTAATTGCAACAGTTGCAACATAGTGCTCGTTATATGGAACACTGTATTTCCTTCAGCTGGAGGTAAACGGATGGCCCCAATACCTACCATGTAGTTGTGTCCCAAAAGAGTGGTTTTGAGAATTTATACAAAAATAAAATTTAGTTCTAATTAGTCATAGCTATAGAAATTATCGAATATAAACATACTCAATCTAAAGGGGGTGACACAAGCGTCAATTATCAATTGGGGGGTTTTGTATTAATTAACAACTACAAACAGCGAAAATATACGAAAACTAGATAGAGAGATGGGATTCTTGGGATGTGATAGGAATACGAGATAAACTAAATTGTTGGGTACATGATTTTGATAGTAAATTGTTGAGTATTTGCGACTAGGCTAGACTATAGTGGGGGTAAATTCTCTCTCGAGCAACTTACCCCGAATTGACTCGGTTTCTCTCGAACAACAAATTGTCGCTTTAAGCACAACCTCCACCTTAGCCCATTCACTCTCTCGAGCTGAATGTGTGGCAGAAGGACTAGGATTCACTCTCTCGAGTTGAACCCATGTCAACCTAATACCACCGGCTATCAATTTAGTAGTCTTAATTTTACGACCTCTCTCTCTCGAGCAAGCCAAAAACACTAAGATGAAATCGTGTTTGCAACTACAACTCCATTAAGTTAAAACACAACTACTAAACAAAATCACATTTAAACAACAAATAAACCATCAACAAGCAAGACCCAACAAATAATCTAACCCATATTCATAAAATCACACCCCAAGAACTGAGGTTTTAGCTATACATGTAAAAGAGATAAAAATTTATACCAATATCAGTTTCCATCAACTGCGTATGAAGTATTAAGTCTTATAACACATCAAGAGTGAAGAATCTTTGAGACCCAAGTCTAATTTCTTGGAGTTGAAACCCTTTGAATCTTCAAGGTCTTAGAACAAAGTCTCCTAAACCCTCTAAAACTTAAACTCTCTAAAAAAACTGTAAAACAATTCTAAGAATAATGGTGATATGATACTAAGCTAGAAATTTAAACAAGCATTTATAGTGTTTGAAAATGTGTTGCGAAGGACCCTTCGGTGAAGTTAGTGGGGATCGCCGATACATTCGGCGATCTGTTGTTTTGTCAATTTCATCGCCTTCCTGCTTTAGCCTATATCCTCTTCGCATTTTGAGTCATTGGGCGATATGGTACTGCTTCATGAAACTGTTTGGTGAAACGTCAACTGCTCCATCGCATCGCCAACTTTACCTTTTCCTTTAGGGCTCAGCGCACTGGAACACAAGGTGATCTCCAGGCCGATCGGCGACTCGCCAACTGGGCTCGGCGATCTTCAGGCCTTCATTTATTCGTTCTTTTCAGTCACCTTGTTCCTTCTTGCCAAGTAGTGTCCATGCTTTGCCTAAAACTCCAAATACCTGAAACTTAAGCGTTTTCATCAGATTTTGAGATAAAATATGCATTTGAGGACACTAATTCTATCAAAATATAGCCCTAAATGAGTCCAAATTGTGGACTGATCAATACATTTCAGAGTTATATTGTATTTTTGCATACAAAGAGTATTATTGTATTTCTAAATACACAGAGTTGACATCCATGTTTTAAAAGCTTTTCTTTATATTGCATTTACATTACTGCCTTTTATTGAAATGATTTTAGTTGAGTTGAGCCAGGTAAGTTCTTCAGTTCCTTTCAAGCTTATGTCTTGTTTTAGAATTCCCCTCGCATACTCGTACATTCAATGTACTGATGCCATTTGGCCTGCGTCTTTTAATGATGAAGATACAGGTAACCAGGATCAGCATCCAGCACATTGTTGATTCTAGTTGAGCTACAGACTTGTTGGTGAGCCTCCTTCCTTCCAGAGGATTCCTAGTCCCGACATCCATCTCAGTTGTTTAGAGGCTTCAGAGACAGTCAGATGTTAGTTCTTGAGCTTTATATTTCCTATTTTAATGGTTGAGACTTGAGTTGCCATTTTGGCTAAGTTTAATATTCCTTAAAGACATTTGAATGAGCTATCATTTGAAACGGTTTCTTGTGTTTAAGACTTACATTGAGTAAGTAAGTCAGGCCAAGGGTTCACTTAGGGCCAGCAATGGTTCTCGAGTGTCAATCCCGCCCAGGGTGTAGGCTTGGGGTGTGACAAACTTGGTATCAGAGCACAGAGTTCAAGAGTCCAGGGAGTCTATGAAGCCGTGTATGTAGAGTCCTAGTTATCGATGTGAATTGCGCCACATCTATAATTAGGAGGCTGCAACACTTAGGAAACTATCTCACTTCCTTCATACTCATTTCGTGCGTTAGAGTTTGATCTTTAAATAGTTTCTTTCTAACTCGTGCTTGCACGTATCTTTCAGATCATGTCTCCACGAAGAGCTGTCAGAAGTCGTCCGGCTAGAAGGAATGTTTAACCACAAGAAGAAGGGATACCTAATGCACCAGAAGTGCAACCCCAAGGAGAGGTCACCAATGATGAGTTATGTGAGGCTATCTCAATGTTGAGCGAAGTTGTGACAAATCAAGTTGGACAACAGAGAGGGGATCGTTAGAAAGTGGTTGATACTTACAGGATCCGCGAGTTCTTAAGGATGAATCCTCCAAACTTCACAGGTTCTAGTATTACTGAGGATCCAGAGAATTTTGTTGAAGAACTTCAGAAAGTTTTTGAGATCATCATGTTGTTGATACTGAGAGCATGGAACTAGTTGCATATCAGATGAAGGGTGTCTCTAGGATATGGTTTGACCAATGGAAGAAGAGCCGAGTTGAGGGAACACCACCTGCGAGTTGGGCTTGTTTTGAGGAGGCCTTCTTGGGGCGTTTCTTCCCCCAAGAACTGAAAGAGGCTAAGGTATGAGAGTTCCTCACACTAAAGCAGGATTCTTTGACCGTTCATGAGTATAGTCTGAGGTTCACATAACTTATCGGTATGCTTCGGAGATGGTTGCTGACATGAGGAGCAGAATGAGTTTATTTGTTGTTGGGCTGTATCGTATGTCGAGTAAGGAAGGTAAGGTTGCAATGCTAATAGGTGACATGGATATAGAAAGGCTGATGGTCTATGTGGAGCAGGTTGAGGAATAGAAACTGAGGAACAGAGAAGATTTCAAGAATAAGTGAGCTAAGACAGGGAATGAGTCCGGGCAGCAGAAGAGTAATGACAACCGATCATCCTTCCAATAGAAATAGAATGGACCTACTCCATCATCTGATAGTGCGCCTGCACCTAAGAACAAAAGTGAGTACAATAGTCAGAATTTCAGAGCCAAACCTGCCTATTCTCAGGGTAGTATGGCTCAAAGGGGTAGCAAGCCTTCTGCATGTGCTAAGTGTGGAAGGAACCACTTAGGAACCTGTCGTGATGGTTCCACTAGTTGCTTTAAGTGTGGCCATAACGGTCACTTCATGTGAGAGTGTCCAAAGAACAAGCAGGGTAATGGTAATGGGGGCAATAGAGCCCAGTATTCTTTAGTTGCTCCACCAGACAGAGTTGCACCTTGAGGGGCTACTTCTGGTACTGGTGGAGGAGCAAACCTCCTATATGCTATCACTAGTCGCCAAAAGGAAGAGGATTCGCCAGATGTTGTCGCTGGTATGATCCAAGTCTTTAACTTTAATGTTTATGCTTTCCTAGATCCAGGAGCGAGTTTATCCTTTGTAACTCTATATATTGCGATGAATTTTAAGTTCTTCCTGAGCAACTTAGTGAAACCTTAAGTGTTTCTACACCTATTGGTGAGTCTATTCTAGCAGAGAGAGTCTATCGTGATTGTCCTATTTTTGTCAATCACAAGAGTACCATGGCTGATTTAGTTGAGTTAGACATGGTAGATTTTAATGTCATCCTTGGTATAGACTGGCATCATGCCTATTATGCCTCAGTGGATTGTAGAACTTGAGTTGTCAAGATTCAGTTTCCAAATGAGCCAGTCTTAGAGTGGAAAAGTAGTTCAGCAGTACCTAAGGGTCGTTTCATTTCGTACCCTAAAGAAAGGAAGTTAGTTTCCAAGGGGTGTGTCTATCACTTAGTCTGAGTTAATGACTCTAGTGTTGAGATACCTCATATTCAGTCAGTTCCAGTAGTAAAAGAGTTTCCAGATGATCTTCCCAGAGTCCCTCCTGAGAGAGAAATAGACTTTAGTATGGATCTTCTTTCAGATACTCGTCCTATATCTATTCCACCATATAGAATGGCACCAGCAGAGTTGAAAGAACTAAAGGACCAGTTGAAAGATCACCTTGATAAGGGCTTTATTTGACCAAGTGTCTCACCTTGGGGCACTCTAGTCTTGTTTGTAATAAAGAAGGATGGTTCCCTTAGGATGTGTATAGATTACCATCAATTAAAGAAGGTTACCATCAAGAATAAGTATCCTCTTCCAAGAATTGATGATCTTTTCGATCAACTTCAGTGTGCCACATGTTTCTCTAAGATAGACCTCAGATTTGGCTACCATCATTTAAGAGTAAAGGAATGTGATATTCCAAAGACAGCTTTCAGGACCCGTTATGGTCATTATGAGTTCCTAGTTATGTCCTTTGGGTTGACTAATGCATTTGCAGTGTTCATGGATCTTATGAATAGAGTATTCAAGCCTTATTTAGATATGTTTGTTATCATATTCATTGATGACATACTAATCTATTTGAAGAATGAAGAAGATCATGCTAGTCACCTCAGAATAGTTCTCCAAACTCTAAAAGATAGAGAGTTGTATGCTAGGTTCTCTAAGTGTGAGTTTTGGCCCGAGTCGGCATTCTTAGGCCACATTGTGTCTGGAGAGGGAATTAAAGTTAATACTCAGAAAATAGAGGCAGTGCCGAATTGGCCTAGACCCACATGTCCAACTGATATTAGGAGTTTTTTGGGTTTGGCTGGCTATTATAGAAGGTTCGTAGAGAGGTTCTCGTCTATTTCATCCCCTTTGACCAAGTTAACTCATAAGACAATGAAGTTTCAATGGCCAGAAACTTGTAAGAAAAGCTTTCAGGAATTGAAAAAGAGGTTGACTACTGCCCAGTTTTGACCTTACCAGAAGGTACGCAAGACTTTGTTGTCTATTGTGATGCATCTAGAGTTGGTTTGAGTTGTGTATTAATGCAGAATGGCAAAGGTATAGCTTATGCCTCCAGATAGTTGAAAGTTCATGGATGAACTACCCAACCCATGATCTAGAGTTGGCTGATGTGGTATTTGCTTTGAAAATATGACGCCATTATCTTTATGGTGTTCATGTGGATGTGTTCACCGATCACAAGAGTCTTCAATATGTGTTTACTCAAAAAGAGCTTAATCTCAGTAAAAGGAGGTGGTTAGAACAACTCAAGGATTATGACATGAGTATTCTTTATCACCTAGGTAAGGCTAATGTTGTTGTTGATACCTTGAGCAGGTTGTCTATGGGTAGTACCGCCCATTTTGAGGAAGATAGGAAAGACACGCCTGGGAGTTCGCCTAATAGATTACACAGAAGGAGGAGTAGTGGTGATGAATGTGGCTGAATCATCATTAGTGTCAGAAGTAAAAGAGAAGCAAAACCAAGACCCTATTTTGCTTGAATTGAAGGCAAATGTTCATAAGCAAAAATTAATGGCTTTTGAACAAGGGGGAGATTGTGTATTGAGGTATCAAGGTAGATTGTGGGTATCAAGGGTGGATGAACTCCAAGAAAGGATCATGGAGGAAGCTTATAGCTCCAGATATTCTATCCATCCGGGTTCCACAAAGATGGATCGCGATTTGAGAGAGGTGTATTGGTGGAATAGTATGAAGAAGGGCATTGCAGAGTTTGTGGGTAAGTGTCTGAATTTCCAACAAGTTAAAGTAGAGCACCAAAGGCCCGGTGGTATGGCTCAGAATATAGAACTTCCGAAATGGAAGTGGGAGATGATTAATATGGATTTCATCATAGGCTTACCAAGGTCTCGCAGGCAACATGATTCTATTTGGGTGATTGTTGATAGAATGACAAAATCAACCCACTTTTTGCCGGTAAAGACCACCCATTCAGCAGAGGACTATGCCAAGTTGTATCTTGAAGAGGTGGTAAGACTTCATGGGGTTCCGATCTCCATTATTTATGACAGAGGTGCATAATTTACTGCACAGGTTTGGAAGTCATTCCAAAAAGGCTTGGGCTCAAAGGTGAACTTAAGTACTGCCTTTCATCCTCAGATAAATGGGCAAGCAGAGCACACTATTCAGATCTTAGAGGATATGTTGAGGGCTTGTGTGATTGATTTCAAAGGTAATTGGGATGCTCACCTACCTCTTATCAAATTTGCTTACAATAATAGTTACCACTCTAGCATCCAGATGACTCCTTATGAAGCTCTTTATGGGAGAAGATATGGATCTCCTATTCGATGGTTTGAAGTAGGTGAAGCTGGGTTGATAGGACCGAATTTAGTTCATCAAGCTATGGAGAAGGTGAAAGTTATTCAAGAAAGGTTGAAGACAGCGTAGAGTCATCAAAAATCCTACACTGATGTTAAGAGAAGGGAGTTAAATTTTGAAGTAGATGATTGGGTCTACTTGAAAATATCACCCATAAATTGTGTTATGAGATTTGTTAAGAAGGGGAAACTTAGTCCCCGGTATAATGGCCCTTACAGAATATCAAAAAGGGTTGGTAATGTAGCTTATGAGTTGGAGCTACCACAAGAGTTAGCCGCGGTTCATCGGGTATTTCACATCTCCATGTTGAACAAGTGCATGGGCGATCCTTCATTGATCATACAATCTAAAAACATTGGAATCAAGGATAGCTTATCTTATGAGGAGATTCATGTCCATATTCTAGATCGTCAAGTTCACAAGTTGAGAACAAAAGAGGTTGCATCAATCAAAGTCCTTTGGAGGAACCAATTTGTTAAGGAAGCTACTTAGGAAGCCGAGGAGGATATGAAGAAGAGATATCCACATCTCTTCAAATCCGGAGAAGTTCCAAATTCAGGTATTAATCCTTTCTTGGCATTTTATTTATAAGTTGGCATGGTGTAATTGCATTGTGCTTGTTGGGTGTTTGAGCTGCATGTTTGATGTTACACCCTTAGCCTACTAAGAGTAAGCCCATTCGAGGATGAATGTTCCCAAGGGGGAGATATTGTAAAACCCCGTAACTAGAAAGAACTAGAATTAGAAAGAGCCATCTTTGGAAAGAATGAAAATCTGGAAAATTTGGTTAAGTAATATTAAGTTGGGTTTTTTGTCAACATCAAATGATCATAAATCCTAGATTAAGATGAGTTAGGTGTGCTTCCAGATATCGTAGGAAATATCTTGGAATAATCTTTCCAACACCGCCGAGTTTGTGCGATTCCGAGTTTGTATGAGTGAGATATACCCATTTGAAGTTGGGCTGTATTTAGGGTATAATCAGAATTAGATCAGTTTAGAAAAGTAGGGCTTGGAGAAAAGAGAAAAGATGAGAAAGGAGAAAGAAAAGTCAAGATTCATCAAGAACGTTCAAGTTTGGTTGTGGATTTCGCCAAGGATTCAATCCTACGAGGTACGTGAGATCACATAGTGTTGGGTTAGTTCACCCACGCGCCAATCATGATTCAATTTAGCAAAGTTATATTGATTTGAAAGTAAATCCTACTTGTTCTTGATGAAATTTCGTTTGAATTCTTGTGGGTTGAGTGTTGTTGACATTCTCGAGTTTGATTCATGTTTTTGGGTGTAATTTCGAGTTGAATTTTATATATATTGAGGGTATAATCGAATCTAAGTATTTGGGGAAAGAACTAAGTTGAAATAGGGGGTTTAGAGTTGAAAAATGAAGGAGAAAAATCGAAGTTTTCTGGCCAGGGGTATGGGGCGCCACACCAGCCAGAGCGCCACAACTTCAGCTCTGAAGTTTGTGCCCTGGCACACCGCGCCTCTCAGAGCGCCAAGGACGCCAGTCATTCCCATTTCTTCCCCATCTTTCCGTACTAGTTCCTTAGCAACGTACCTATATTTTCTAGTTGATTCCAACACTCTAGGGTACGTCTAAACATCATAAAAGCATCCATAAACATGAGATCATGAACCTCGAATCCATAATCCAATTCAAGGAAAGTTAAGATCAAAGTCAAGAGAAGTAAAAGTCAAGTCAAGAAGAGTTGTTCGAGTTTTTCAAAAGTCTTTTCCAAATGTTTTAACTTTGTTTTAAGACTTAAAGTTCAAGTTGAGTGAAGAGTAAAGAGTAAAGATTGAAGTTCATTTCTTCAAAGAGTATATGGGGACTATGTATTCCCAAAGAGTTTAAAATGTTTTTACATTTAAACAAGAAAACGAAACCTTGATTTCCAAAGAGCCTTTGGGCTAGTTTTCAAAAAAGAGTAAATGCTTTCACAATTAAGCAAGAGAGGAAACTTTAATTTCCAAGATAGCCTTTGAGTTGAGTTTTTGATCAATTATCTCAAATCACAGAAAGAAGTATGTTTTTAAACATAAGAGCTAGTATCATATTTTGGGAGTAGTATTGAGGACTGATATGGGGGAGAGTTCAGACAACTCCCAACCCCCATAAACCATGTAGCCATCATGGGTAGAAAAGGGTCATACTTTTTAGATGATTCCTTAGTGCTTTTTAAGCATAGACTAGTGGATCCACTTAGTAGTCAGGTTCTATACCATTGGCAAGGTATAGGACCGCCATGGCAGCGTCAGGCAAAATGATGTATCATCACAATAGCTCTTACATGATGGTTGTCGGTTAGAGAAACTCCCACAGAAGTATTTGTATTCTTATAGACACAGTTTATATGTATTTTGTATACATTTCAGAGTTATATTATATATTTGCATAAACAGTATTTCTAAATACACAGAGTTGACATCCATGTTTTAAAAGCTTTTCTTTATATTACATTTACATTAATGCTTTATATTGAAATGAGTTCAGTTCAGTTGAGTTGAGCCAGGTAAGTTCTTCAGTTCCTTTCAAGCTTATGTCTTGTTTTAGAATTCCCCTTGTATATTCGTACATTTAATGTACTGATGCCATTTGGCCTGCATCTTTTAATGATGCAGATACGGGTAACCAGAATCAGCATCCAGTGCATCGTTGATTCTAGTTGAGCTCCAGACTTGTTGGTGAGCCTCCTTGCTTTCGGAGAATCCCTTTTATTGTTTTTAGTAGTTTTAGTTTCATTAGGATGTCGTGGGTCTCCCGACATTCATCTCAGTTGTTTAGAGGCTTCATAGACAGACAAATGTTAGTTCTTGAGTTTTCTATTTTCCTGTTTTAATGGTTGAGACTTGAGTTGTCATTTTAGCTAAAATTAATATTTCTTAAAGACATTTGCATGAGCTATCATTTGAGACTGTTTCTTGTGTTTAAGACTTCTGCTGAGTAAGTAAGTCAGGCCAAGGGTTCTCTTGGGGCAGCAATGGTTCTCGAGTGTCAGTTCCTTCCAAGGTGTAGGATCGGGGCGTGACAAAGGATTTCATGAAACTTGCTCAAGAAGGTTCTAAGGTTTGGTTAAAAACATTATTCATTCACTGTCATATGTTTTATTGAAGAAATATTAATATCATTTTACTTTTTTTTAGGCTCATCACGAGTTGAAATTTTTTGAAAGAAATGTAGATGTTAAGTTTACTGAAATGAAGACGTTCATGGATTCAGCTTTCACACATATCATTGACGAGTTGAAATCTCTTCCAAAGAAGTTTCAACCAATAAAGATGCAGGTGTTGAACGGGTTAGTGTACTTTATTCATGTATGTCATATTATATACATAAATGTTAACTAACTTATTAAACAATTTAAGTTGTTTTAATGTATATTTAATAAGCATTTTATTTTAGATTTCTGAGTACATCAACATGTAGTATAATTTATCTTTGGAATTTTTAGAGTTGCAAGATGAAAGAAATATCTTGTGAAGAAAATAAGGATCAGTGTGCTAATGAAACGTATAATGGTGAGATTAGAACAATTTTGAAAGAGAGGCAAAATAGGAAAGTTGTAGGTGATATCAATGTAAGTACTTTATTGCCTTATTTATTCTTTTGGTTAATATTTTAGCATGTTATCATATGTAAATTTGTTGGTATATAAATGATTTTATAGCCCTTTCTGTTGGTATCAGATTTTTGGTATTTTATATTACATGATTTATTTATTAATTGACTAGTTGCATGTTTTGATCGAATGTTGATTATACAATATGACAGCTTTGCAAAAAAATTTAACATTTCAGTTTGCAACATATTCTTTTCTTTTGGTATATTGATTAATTAGTGTTCATAAATTATATATGTGCAAACAGTGGTTAGTATAATGGGTAAACCTGCTTATAAGCTGGTATACATATTGAATTCTATCTTTTAATTTAGTATAGATTTTGGTTATTATAAATTTTGGTTATTATAATTGTTAAGGTCTATATATTGTGTTGGTTTTAACTATGTTTTAATCATTTTTGTTGGTAACATATTAGTAATCATTCATTATTTTAACAAGTGATTGACTTGCATTTTTCATTGACTATTGAGAACATTAAGATAGTAGTTGAGGATCCAAACAACGAAAGCATTGATGTTCAAGATGAACTGTAACACCCGAGAAAATTTTTTGAACAAAGACTCGAATCGGTCATCGTAGTGAGAGAGATTTTACCGAAGAATTTAAAATTTCGTAAGTGTTAAGTTCACTAGATGTAGCACCTTGAGTTCGAAAAAGAACTAAATTGGAAATAGCAAAATCTGAAATTTTGCAAGTTATGCTTAAGTATGAGTTTTGGGTCGACTTCAAATGACCATAACTCCTAGTTCAGGATGATTTAGGTGTGCTACCAGATACCGTAGGGAATTTCTTTGAGTTATCTTTCCAACGCCACCGAGTTTGCTAAGTTTCGAGTTCGGATGAGTGAGATATGATCTTTTGAAGTTAGGCTGTCCAGTTAAGGAAAGTCAAAACCGGGTTTTAGAGGGGTATTTTGGTCTTTTCCTTACCCAATCAGATTTAATTCATTTTTAGTAATATTTTAGGGGTCTAATATG
>JAJOOS010010202.1:0-62613 GCA_029582725.1 Solanum chiquidenum | reverse complement strand
AGTCATTAGTCAAATCTTTTGATTGATGTAAAGAGGAAGTTTACAATCCACATGGTTTGAAGAGAAACGAAAAGGAGATGGCCAAAAAGAATCAGAATCAAATAAATGTATCATATACAGATATGAATTCCTTCCAAGACAAGATGCAACAAAAAGAGAAAAGCTCATCCTAATTATCTATTATCAAGTTTATATACCAAAAAGGAGAATAAATGATCTCCTGTCAAGGTTAACAAATAATTAGGTAGCATTAGCTGCCATGAGTATTAAGGTCATTCTCCTTTTACCAAGATTTAGGCTTCCAACAGTCCTAACATTCTATTAGCTTCTTAGAAAGTTTGATGTAGTGAATCAGACAGAATAAGATTCTCATACATTTAACAAATTTTAGGTACTCATGTCAATAATGGATTCCCTTCTTCATGCTCCAGGAATGTGGGTAATAAATAACAATAAACCAACTTTATAATGAAAGAATTGGGAAATAAAGGAGGAAGTGCTTACATCTGCCCCAACGTGGCATGATATATCATGCTCCCTAAGGCAAGTATTATATTTGACATATGAAGGACACTGAACCTTTTCTCAAACCGCTGTCTGAGGGCATTCACAAGACCAATCAAAGCCAAAATAATGCATGGGACATTTGATATGGTATTAAAGAACTCTGCAATATAGGAGGAGCGGACATAATTTAGCTCACACCACTCTTTGGTAGATGTTACAGGACCCCAAAAGCTTGAAATGTCATCTGCCATTTTTCAAAATATATATGTACCTGCGATGAAATAATCAGCTAAGTGAGCTGTTGCTATATTTCTTTTGACAAAGATGCAATTCCAATATTCTGTGTAATGATAATAGTTCAAAGCATGTCTCATTAGTTACCGTCATATCAATAAATCAAATTCTCAGTATTTACCTACACAAGGAGGAAGTGGATCACCAATACCAAATATAGAGACAGTTGGGCATTTGTGATAGAGTTTTTGAACAACTAATATGTGCACAAACAATATTATAGAATCACTTAATAGAAAAACAGAACAATGAGATTAGACTTGCTAAGCCAAATAAGTGAACAACAAGGTTTTTCTGGTCCTCTCAAGTAACATCAAGAACAAAAGGGTTTTCCAATTTTCATGTTACAAAATTTTAATCGAAAGTTCATTCACCATGCTTAAACCAATTTAGTACATGATATGCACATATCTTGATTTCAATAGTAAACTTTATAGCAATCTAACATATGTCTATGACCTATCAACAAAAGGCAGATGCAAGAGACTGGAAAACAGAATCATCAAACAGTTTTCCACAATAAGAAGCATGTAGTTTCATCATTCTCCATGCTTAAACCAATGAACTAATTATCACAGAAAAACCAACCTACCAGACGCATTTAATATTATACTAGACATAGTTTATTTTTCCTCTCCAAACAGAACTTCTTATATTAACCTTTCCTCTCAAACAAACAATCAAATTTTGGCACATTTTCGTATATCCCTTCCTAAGAGTAGCCACCAAATTACAATGATTAATGATCATAAACCTTTGAATCCTTGATATCCTGCTAAAACAAAACCAGGGGTATTCGACATGGGCGGAAAGATCATCTGAAGGGTTACTAGGTGTTATGTGTCAACTGAAATAATTGTTTTTATGAAGAATAGTTCAACTGAATTAAGAAAGTGTCAGCCACTTGCTCTCAAGTACAGTTGCAGCAGCAGATCTCTGGGGTATGTTTTTCTCAATTTTTGTACAAGTTTGGATCATGCCTTACAGCATATCAAGAAAGCTTATGAGATCTGGTGTTCATGGAAAGTTGATAAAACCATCATGAAAATCTGGTTAATGGTGCCGGCTGGTATATTTTGATGTATCTAGAAAGAAAGAAGTCGTCAATGTTTCGATGGAATCTCAACTTCAAATCACTCAAAAAGCCAAATGTTTACAAGATTTGTTTACCTAACTCAACCAGGCCCTTGTATTTACTACTTATCAATTTTTTGGATTGTATAAGCACTCTTCACTCAAAAAGCCAAATGTTTACAAGATTTGTTTACCTAACTCAACCAGGCCCTTGTATCTACTACTTATCAATTTTTTGGATTGTATAAGCACTCTAGTTGTAGCTCAATATTTTGTATATGAGCTGACCCAATCTCTCTTTTGTAATTTTTGCTCTTGCATCTGCTTGATGCTATTAATGAAATCTACTTACTTCATCAAAAAGAGTGTCTGAAGGTTACTTTTCCAAACGTGATCACGAGTCACACATTGACCCGGGAAATCACACATAATATGTATCACTAATTTTATGCCTTGATGTTTTTTGGCAACACAAGCGCCATAGAACTCTATGTTTGCTCCCAACTCCATCTCGGCTAGCATCTTCCTCTCGAGGGCAAGGGATTTCTTTCCTTATCCGAGACAGTCCCATGGGGCTTAATTGTTGAAAATCTTTCCCAACTATATTTCTATCTTAAAATAGATAATGACATTTCAAAGAACTATTTTCTGAGAAATCCTATTATATCAGTCAATTCCTCTCACATGTATACTTGGTATATAATCTTTGCACTATCTTTCATCAAAATCCCAAATTGGCAAAGAATGTGTCCTTTATACTTTGCTAGAAATGGCTGAACTCGTAGAAAACTAACATATATCATCAACTCCTTCACCTAAAGGAATTTATCCCCATAAGACTCATGCCCACAAGCATTCTATGTCAAATTTGATATCTTAACCATGATCATGAGCGAGTGCATAAATATACTCCTGAAAGATGAGTGCGAGCTATCTGGCTACCTTCAAACCTAACTATTAATTCATTGTCTGCTAAATCATGTATTCGTCATTAACTGAAGTAGCCAAAATTGAAAAATAATAATAAGCAAAAATCAACTCCAATCATCTGCTTCCTTCACCTCGTATAAAGCCACATTCTCAACTTAACACAATGGATACCTTCCTACCGAAATTAAATTTTAAGATCACCGCTAACAAAATTTTCCATTAATTCATGTATTCGACATCATTAGTCAAAATTGATAATAATTAGCAAAAATAACCTCAGATAAACCCTCATTCCCCAACTTAACACAAATGGATACCTTCCTACAGAAATTAAACTTTTAAGATCACCTTGAACCAAATGTTCCATTAATTTACATATTCGATATTAATTGAAATAGTCAAAATTGATTAATAATTAGCAAAAAATCACCTCATATAAACATCATTCCAAACTTATCACACACACAAAAAAAAAATCTAGTTCCTACCGAAAAAAACAAAATTGAGATCACCGCCGAACAAAATCAAAAACAGAATACAACAAATAAGAGAATCCAATAACATTACATCAAATAAGTATATTATATTATATGATTGATTTAGCAGGTACATAAAATCCATGCAAATAAACTACAAATTTACCTTTCAAATCAGATGCAATCCACCGTTGAACTTCTGTAAATCTGTATCAATTTGCTCCCACGATATATATACATATATATTTGTATATGATATACACACACAGCGATCTTCTTCTTCTTCTCTCTCGCTCGCTAGGGTTAAGAAAAAAAGCACAAAAAATGGATTTTGTAAAAGTTTAAAAGGAACAAGAGATGCTAATATAATGGGGCGAAATTCGGATTTGGACATCTTTGAGGCGCCTTAGAGAGAAATATTTAAATGTAACTTAGGACTTCGTGGGAAGCATTACGGGTCGATTTGGGTCGGATCACAATCAAAATCAATTCAATTTAATTATTTTTAAAAAAATATGAAATTAAATCAAATCCAAAAAAAATAATGATCTCAATTGTTATTTACGTCCTCCAACCTAAGCACTTATACTTTGATAAAGTTATCTAAATAAGAAGACACGTGTGTTCTATATTATGGTATCATATACGTATATGTAAATTGCAGTATAGAATATCGCATAAGACGCATGTCTATTTATTTAATTTTAATTAAATTTAACATCTTATTTGGATGGTTTTACCCATTGTATTGTATTGTACTGTTAATTTAAATATAATATTTATTTTGATTGTTACTTAAATTTTATTGTATCGTATCATTTAAATCATCGTTAAGTAACGACGAAAAAATTCATTTTATGTAACGACCGATTTGGTGTGATTACATAGTTAGCTTAATATTGTCTTCTCAATTTGTCTTTATTTATTATTTAATAATTATATTTTATTTTTTATCCCTACCTTTTCATAGTAATTCTACTATGTACCTTACCTTTTTTTTTAGATTTATCATTCAAATTATGAGTATGTGACACTATAATATGATAGAAAACGATATAATTAATCCAAACACTATATATTCACTCAAACAATAAAATATAATACAATATAACATAATATAATATCAATTAAGACCAAATTAAGGACCATATTTATCCAACAATTCTCATGAAATTATTAAAAATATAGAAAGATGATAGAAATGAGAAGCTTTTGTCAATACCATTTCTTGGAATTAACATCATACCTTTTTTTGTTTGTTCTTTTTTTTGACACTTCCAACTTAATTATAAAAAAAGGAAACAAATTGGACGTTGGCATTAAGAAAACTCAAAAGTTTTTCTAAAAGAAATATGAATTTTATGAGAAAACAAATTACAACAAGTTTAGTAATTGTTATTTTCTTATTATCAACAGTTTTTGCAAGGAATATTTTGCAAATATTGAGTGAAAATGAAGATGGAATTTGTACATCTATGGTGGAAACTCAAGGCTATGGTTGTGAAGAACATAAAGTATGTTCAATATCCTACTATCCATACAAAAGGGTTATTTGATACGAGGGATAAGTGATAATAATTTTGTCAATCTCATTTACATATCAAACGATAAAAACAAGAATTACTTATGAATTTTTTTCTTAGATAAACACCAAAATTTATCGCTAATTTCATATATAGTTTTTAGTGGTGATTATATTATATATATACACATTTGGGAATTGTTTTGATTTGTTTTTTTTCTCTTTTAGGTGATAACAGATGATGGCTATATTCTGAGTTTACAGAGGATACCTAAGGGAATATCTGGAAAGGCAGCAACTAATCCACCTGTTCTTCTACAACATGGACTATTAATGGTTAGTTAATTCTTCACTTTGATTTTAACTATGCTTATATTCTTTTACTTCACATTGACAAAAGGATCGGAATATCGATGAACAAAGCTTTTCGTGTTGACCTAGTGTTTGGAAAAGGGTCAACTAAGTACAGAATAAACACAGATAAAAGCAAATATTTGAGAACTCGGAAAAGGAGAGTAAGTCTCTCTAAAGGAAGAAGACCTAGCTCAGCTTTCTTTTGCATAAGGGGTATAATGTAGACAACCTACTATAATGCAAGTATTAGTAGGCTAGTGATTGCTTCTACGACTTGAACTCATGATCTATGAGTCACACTGAAATAATTCTATCATTTTTCCAAATTTCAAAGTCTTTTTTCAATTTAATTTCATATCTTACTTTATTTTCTCAAATCTCGACCAAATCATGTTCAAACACTTATTACAAACTTTAGTTTTGTGGCAATTAAGTTGGCGACTTTCAGCGACGACAACTGATAAATCGCCGCAAATACTTTTCCAAATCAAATTTATCATCGCAGTGTTATCGAAGTTAATGCAAGCTTAATTGTTAATTTGTTCTAAATTCTTCAGATCACTTATACATGAGATTACACTAAATACGTTATTATTTCTGTAGTCGAAATGTTAATTATTATTTTTCAATTAATGACAGGATGGAATTACATGGCTGCTAAATCCTACAGATGAATCATTAGCTTTCATTCTAGCAGATGATGGTTATGATGTTTGGATTGCAAATACAAGAGGAACAAAATATAGCCAAGGACATACATCACTTAGCCCTCAAGATCCAGTTCAGTTTCATTAATTATTTTTGCACTATATCTCATATATGGAATAGGAACCTTGACGTAACTGGTAAAGTTACAGTCATGTGATCATGAAGATCACAAGTTCGAGTTGTAGAAACAATCTCTTGCAGAAATGCATGGTAAGATTGTGGACAATAGACCCTTGTGGTACAGCCCTTCCCGACCCCGCGCATAGCGAAAGCTTAGTGCGTACTATTATCTCATATATGTATAAATATTTATTAAATTAGCCAAAACAACAATTTTTATAATTTAATCTATTTTTTCAATTATGAACAGGCATATTGGGAATGGTCATGGGATGAATTGGTGGATTTTGATTTACCTGCTACATTTAAGTATGTTCATGATCAAACTGGCCAACAGTTACACTATGTTGGCCATTCTCTGGTGATTTTCTGGCTATTTTTTAAATAGTATTTCACTCATTCTTTTCTTGATCAAAAAGGGGACAATTATTAGTCGGCTAGCTAGTTTACAAATACATAAACTGTGTAAACTTCATATTAAATATACATTTAATATACATATTTATACATATAATATATATAATCAATGTATAAAGTATGTATATTTCAACCATAACAATATATTAGTTGGCTGAATTGTATATATTCATTTCACCTATGATCATCAAACTTATCTGTTTAGACACTGAAGTTATAAAACTACTTTTTGTCACAAAAAATTATTTTCAACTCTATCTTTAAATAATAGTCATTGTCATAGAGTTTCAAATTTACGAGTAAAATTTCTGATTATGTCCCGACTTTCACATGTAAAATTTGAAACTCCACAAGAGAAAACTATTTTTCGATTCCAAAGATGGAAAAGTGGCTATTTCTTAAAATGGCCATAACCTCTTCATTTAAAAAATAACTATTATCATGTAGTTTTAAATTTCATAAACTGAAAAGTGGGACTATTTTGGAATTTTATCCAAAGTTCAACTATTTTTAAATGACAAAAATAGTTTTGTAACTTTAAAGCTATAAACTGAATAATTTTAATGAATGGCTATGAAATGTAATGATTTGAGCACTGTCATAAAAGAGAGGTTTGATGAATTAGACATGTTTGTGAAGATACAGACTACCTATATTCGAACAGATGAACCTCGAAAAATGTGAACCTAATAGTATGTTTAAGAATAACTAAAGTTTTTCTTTCTTTTTTTTTAATCTCAGGGGACTTTGATTGCATTTGCAGCAATTTCAGAAAATAAGCTATTAGACATGTTGAGATCAGCAGCTTTATTAAGCCCAATTGCTTATTTGGGGCAAATAAAATCTCCTCTTGCAAAAAGTGCTTCTCAAAATTTTATAGCTGAAGTAAGAGAACTAATTTTCTTACCATTTTAAGCTCCCGTTTAGCCATAGATTTCAATAGTAGATATTCTTTTTTTAAAAAATAAAATAAAATTACAAGTTTCAAAAATTAGTCGAGACCGATCAGTTTTTAGATTTTTGGGTGAAATTTCACTTTTACTCACAAAACTTTAATGTTTTTTCAATAAAATGCATGTTCAAACACAGTTTCAAATTTCAAGAACTATTTTTTAACAATCTTCAAAACTCTTTTTTTTTTTTTTTACGTTTTAACAAAATTTATGATTAATCGCTAGCTTAGTGCATGTAACTTTGATTACACTTCAATAAAAGTTGTTAAACAATTCTTTCTTTATGTTTTTTTTAGGGTTTGTATTGGTTGGGAATCCATGAATTTGATCCAAGAGGGTAAGATATTCCATCACATTCATTTGATCAATGCTTGTTTTTTTAAAAACAAAAAAAAAACTTGGAAGTCAAGAAAGGAAAGATAAATAAGGGAGGAATTATTTCGCGGATGATCATTCAACTTTTAGTTTAAACAAATAAAAAATCTTGACACAATTGACATATTCTTTGTTGTCCTGGAGCAATCGTTAAAAAAGGCTATTTTTGAGCTATTTGGATAGTTGGAGGGTATTTTTTAACTCGTTGTCCCATAATGTTGAGTCATTTTGGGGGAAACAACATAACGAATGGTAAAGTTGATCTATTTTAAATAGTTCAAAAGTATTTTTTGGCCCTTTTCTGCTTCTTTTATACTTAGTTATTTATCTCACGTCAAAAATACATTTCATGTTTGTTAAATTCATTTAGAATTTGCACTTTTGGCTGAATTATATACAGAGAGGCTGTTGTCAAACTTTTGGAAAAAATATGCCAAGATCCAGGCAACAATTGCAGTGACTTGATGAATTCTTTTACTGGTATCTCAAATTCTTCACCAACTCATTCTTTTACATTTTCTTTAGACAAGTTACATATCTGGCCGATCGGCTAAAAATAATTATATTCATTAGTCAAATATAAATATACATATATATACACATTAATATACAAAAAATATACATTTATAGACTATGCATTTCTCATTTTCTTTTTATAATGTGTACTATTTTTTATGGTAGGCCCAAATTGTTGTGTGAACTCTTCAAGAACAGATATTTTTCTTGAGCATGAGCCACAGGCAACAGCAACAAAAAATATGGTCCATATAGCCCAAAGTAAGTTTGCTACTTCAATGCAGATAAATAAATAAACATATAAACTTGAAATTTCGGGATAATTTAACGTATGGTCACTAAACTTTATTGCTATATAAAAAGGCTCTATTTTTTAATCAAAGTAACCGAACCGTATGTGAATGTCTCTAATATGCAAATGATCGGAAGATCAAATTGTGGATTTTTTTTTTCTCTTCATATTCTATGACATGAAATTTAAAGAGTGACAAAGCCCTTACGTGGGAATTAAGGGACATGTTGTAACTCAACGCGAAAAATTTGACCTTCAAATTATTTGTATTTTATGAGCAATTCACTCATAGTTTAAAAAGCAACACAGTACATAAAAATTCTAGCTTCGCTACTGACTAACTATTTTTATTTTTTTTTGGGATAGTGACAAGAAAAGGGACTATAGAAAAATTTGACTATGGAAATGATGAAGAAAACAGCAAGCACTATGGTCAACCAAATCCTCCACAATACATTATGTCAAATATACCAAATAATATCCCACTTTTTTTAGGCTATGGAGGGGCAGATTATCTTTCTGATGTGAATGATGTGAAGATTTTGTTGGATAAATTGCAAAATCATAATCCAGGCAAACTTGTATTGCAATATAGAGAAGATTATGCACATGCTGACTTTGTTTTTGGTACAAATGCTAAAGAAATTGTGTATAATCCTATAATGGCCTTCTTTAAACTTAATTAAGAAGATCTTATTATAAGTTTAATGTATATTTGTTGTTATTGTTTTTTTTAATTATATATAAGTAGATATATTATAGTATTTTAGTTGTAACTTGTGAGTCAAAGTTGAATAAGTAGTATTGTATTCCATCCGTTTTATTTTACTTTGCCCTAGTTATTTCAATTTATTTGTTCAGTTTCTGAATTTAAATAAATTTTATTAGAGTATATTTTATCGTATGGTATTTTCCAGCACTATAACAAACAAAATCGATTTTGCGGTAATAATATAATTATTGTTATATTATATTTAGCAACAAGAATATATATGAGTTTTTGTAACCAATACTCTATATAAATGTCGTTAAAGGGTTGAACGACTTTAGATACAATCACATTGATTCAACTGTCGCTAATTTTTTTTGCGGCAATATTCACAAAAATCTATTGCCACTATATGTCTCTTTGTTGTAGGGTAGTAGATAAATTTAGAGTTTCAAAACATCATTAATAATGTTAATTTAATAAAAATACACCTCTCATCAAAGTTTTTTTAAGGGGTGTATGCCAACTACCAACATTGAACAAATAATATAAAATGAAAAGAATAACTACATAAAGTACCAGTAGTCAAAAAGATAACAAATATATACCGTTCAGCCAATTAATTTCCGTTTCAACAAGAACAAAAAAAAGGCACGTAGGAACTCGAAAGTAAATGAAAAATTGCAAGATTCAAATTACCAAATGTTAGGTAATTTAAATTGCAAGAAAATTGTTAATAGGGAATGAACCACGAAGTCAATTAAGTGTTTAATTCACTTTAATGCTTAATTAATATAAGTAAGTTCTACACCTAATACAAATTGCTTTTGTGTTTTTTCAAATAAAATATAAGAGAAGACGTAAACATAAAGCATTCAAAATTTTGACTAACTAGCTAACTTTTATTAAAGAAAAAAATATTAAAAAATAAAGGAACTAATCTTACACGATTAATTTATTGTTTATATACAACAATATTAATATTTTTATTAGCTGTTATCGTTCAATAACGAGGGCTGAGGGGCACTTTTAAAAATACAACAAAAAAAATCGACAAAATTTCATAGAAATTGCACGATTAGTAAAGAAATCAAGATTTTCACTAAAAAAAAATATAATATACATAAAAAAAATTAATAATTTTAAATATGTATAAATACTATAATTTTCTGTCGAGTGAGGTGACCTTTCTGACCTCTACTTGCAGTTGCAAGTAGGGAGATATCTTGGTGGTTCCATGAAAAATCAATTTTAATTACTGAGTCAGTTTGATTTTTTAAGTTCATCAATAATAAGTATTTTATTGAGTATTTGAATAAAATTTACTAACAAGTTTAAGAAACTACCGATATATTAATACTCATTTCAAGAAATAAAATGATCATGCAGATTCTACATCATTATTTAATATGACGATATATTATTTTATAGTACTGGCTTTAGAATATATTCCAAAATTGTCACGTTAAACAAATGAAAATGTGTATTTTATCCTTTATGGAGTACTATTTGATTTTATGAAGATTTTGCATCATTTTTTAATATGACGAAATATTTTATATTGACTTTAGAATATATTCCAAAATTCATATGTATTGGCAGTTGGCTACTACTTTAATAATTTGTCACGTTAAACAAATGAAAATGTGTACGTTCTGCTAACTTATATTATTATTATTATTATTTGATTTTATTTATATATATTTTTTATTAGAGTACTATTTTGATTTTATGATGATTTTGCATCATATTTTAATATGACAATATTTTATATTTGATTTAGAATATATTCAAAAATATTCATATGGACGTAACAAGGGTAAATAATACTAATAAATGGTAAATATTTATTCGCATGTGTCAATCGTTTATCTGAAATCAATAAATACATAATGTGTTAGAATATATATATATATCGCTCAATCATGGCTAATTAATGTATCATTTAACCATAATAAATAATATTTATTTAGTGTAGGCAAAAAAAAAATGTTTTAACTACCAATTGATATTAACTCGACTTGGGATTGATATTTATTAATAATCTGTTCAGCTAAATTTCTAAATCAATTTATTTATTAAAATATTATTATTTTCAAAAAATAATTTAGAGAGAAGCATAAGCCGTTTTATAGGCTTGATTGGTTAATTATTAATCATACAGTATAAGACAATTTCAATATTCAAATGTTTGTTATTCAATTCGACTTGTGATCGTAAATATATATTATTCACTTTTTTTATTAAGAATAATATTGCATATCATATAAACACATCTATCAAGATAAAACGAATCAAAAGAATTAATAAATTAAGGATATCAATATCATGGCGTTGAAATAAATGTCGAGAAAGTTAAGTTTTACTCGTACAAATCTCGAAATGTTAAATTAACATGGCTTTTGAGTAGCTAAAGAGCTACTCTCTCCGTCTCAAAATATTTAATCGTGTTTTTTATTTACATGCTTTTAAGAAAATATTAATTAAAAAAAAGTTCAATTATCTTATTGTTTTTAATGTTTTATAATATATATATTCATCGAATATTTACTTTATTATGTGTCATAATTGAGATATATCGTCTTCAAAAACAATTACGACCTTCTCTATTCATTCTTGACTGGACACACCTTTCAAGTAGTGTATCCATTTGATTATAATAAATTGAATATTTTGAAAAAATAAATCGAAAAATGAATAGTAATGAATAATAAAGGTAAATATAAATACATAAAATGATAAGTTATTTTTTGATTTTTTAAACTGGATAAGTAAAAACAAACTTTTATTTTAGATATACATGGCAAGTAGTAAAAATGAATGTGTGTGTGGGGGGGGGGGTATAATTTGTCGTGAACTTTTAAAATGACAAATATTTTGACATAAATATGTTTAATAAGAACGATAAATATTTTGAAATAGAGGAAACATGAGGTTAATTGAATTGTGATTTTTGTAATCCAAATTGATAACCGAGCATAATTAGAGTAATTTTTAATGACAATGACTTAGTATAGACTATATAGTATCCTAAATTTTTTAATAAAACGAGGGACTAATATAATGTTTTCTTTTCTTCCTAAATTGACAAGTATATTAAGATATCAAGGGAAAAGGTATGGATGGAATTAAAAAATTTGTGATTATTGTACAATAATGATATAAAATACTAAATGTGATTAGGTGAAATGAATCTATAAATTATATAAAACTAATCGTCATATCTATGATTAGTTGAATTTTTCTTAATTAACAATTTCTTCAAGCTGTGAGGGGTCATTTGGCCGCTAGTTAGAAAAGTGAATTATTTGTGTATTTAAATTAGCATAATTAATATAATGTTTGATAGTGTTTTAGGCGCTAGCTATATATAAAATTTAACACACCAAATATATATATCGTGTTCAGTTATTCGTTTATACTCTCACATAATTTATATATATATAAATTAGTTATGAGAAATCTTTATATTATTTTATGTAGGATAGCAATTAGCAGATGGAATAAATAATGTATGAATAACTAAATTCTTCATAACTAATTTTTACGTTACTAATATATGTATAAATCTAACTAGTAACCAAAAGACAATTGATTATCCACCTCACTGTCATAGCAATCCAAACGAGGATGATTTCCTATATCTTATAGAAATAAATCTTATTTCTCAATTTTCTATATAATTATTATTATTTAAAATGGATCTAGTAAAAAGGATCATTTAATATTTTATTTTAAATGACATTGTTATTATAAATAAAAATAATAATTCTGAAGAAAATCATATAAGTATAGCGAAATATCATTAAAACGAATAGTTATTAACTTATTATAACAAGATTACGAAATTTTCACGTCTTTAAACATAAATGGATAAAAAGGCGGTAGTGCATGTACGTTGATTAAAAGGTCAATGTATATAAGTGTTGCGTAATTAAAAATGAAATAGCAAAAGTCAAACGACTTTTCTAATATATATAAAAAAGTAATTTTGTTCGCTTATTATTTTATTTTTTTAGAAAAAAATTCTTCGACAAATTCGTAATCGCTATTTTTCGAATACGTACTAGTACCTATAAGGTAATGTAAATCGACAAGTTTGTTGCGATGACCATGACTAAGACGACGTTGACAGAAAAAATATATAATTAATCCATAACCTTTCTTATGAGATAAAAGATACCAAATTGTATATTACGTATTGAAAAGAAATTCATGTCATATTCTATCACAATTACGGTAATTGAAGTTTGGTATAAACTAAATAATCAATCTATACTTGCTTCGTACGAGCTACGTGCATATCATGATTAAGAGATTTAATGGAGCGAGAATATATATTAATTAATTATAATTAAGTGAATATATATTATTTATAAATATATATCATATATCCATTTGTTTGCAACAATTTTTGAAGTGATAAAAAGTAAATTACAATTACAAATAAAATATGAAGAAACATAACTTTATTGATAAATATGTAGGTACAATTTTGTTCCTCCCTTGATTCTTACTCCATGATTCAAGGGTTGACGTATTTCTCCAACTAGGATGATTTGGATTTCATCTCTTTATGAATATTTTATTAATTTGTGTAATATTTGAGATGTCTCTTTAAGAGAATACAATACCCTTTATATAAGCATAAGCTATAGGGTTTAGGGTTAGAGTAGCCTCCAAGAAATCTAACCGGAACCGAATATTTTTTTTATAGAGTTCTAACTAGAATTGATTACGTCTTGTAGAGCCCCACAAATTTTCAATGTCTACTGTATTTATTAATTGAGAAAATACATAAAATAAACCCTAAACTTGGGAGGAGAACTTACTTTTAACATTTTAACTTTACGGATAATTCTTTACCCCTAATCTCGTATCAAGTGAATTTAAATGCACCCATTTTTTTTTCTTTTCAGCCATCCTTTTTCATTCTTCATCTTCCTCACACCCCACCACCCCACCCTTAGCTACTAGCAACCCCACACTTTCTTCTTCCTCACAACCCACCACCCCCTGCCACCTTCAACCACCCCATTCTTCTTACTCGAAACACCCCCTCACCCTCTCTTTGTCCTTCTTCAAAACTCCCCACCCCATTTTCCTTCTTCGAACCCCACACCCCCACCCTCTTTCTCCTACTCCAAACCTCCCCTCTTTCAACCGTCATCTTTCTCGTCTTTTTCTCCTTCATCGTTGAATCCCCACCATTTTTTTTCTTTACTTTTGATTTTTCACTCATATTAATTTTCTATTTTAAGAAGAGGATCTTCTTTTTTTTAAGATATGAATCAAAATTGACATCACTAATTTTGAAAATTGAAAAGAGAAGATTGTTGGTGTTGAAAATTGTTGCTTCAAAATCACTATTTAAGGCAGTTTTTGTATTAATGGTGGTGAACTTGAATTTTTTTTTAATGTAAGATTAATCCTCATTTTTTTCTAATTTTTTTCTTTCTAAAATTGTTAATAAATAAAAAGAAATAAAAGAAGAACTAAAAAATTAAAATTTAAATAAGTTTCAAGGTGGCACTAGTGTGGCAGCGATGTGGTGCTGATGTGTCGATGACATGGAGCGTGTGAGATGCACTTGCCACTGTGAGACTGATATTATAATCTTAAGGTGATATTAAATTCATTTCAAATGAGATTAGGGGGACAAATAATTATCCGTAAAGTTAAAGGGCTAAAGTAAGTTATCCTGCCAAGTTTAGAGTTTTTTTATTATGTATTTTCTCTTATTAATTCAATATAAATGCTAATGTTTAGTAATGTTTGACCATGCATGTAATATATGCTTATATAGCACGTGCATTAGCCATTAGATATACTTTTTATAGTAAAATAGTTAGATATTTAAGAGAATAATTATATTTAAATTAGATAGTTATCTACTTTCTATAGTAAAAAAGTTAGATATTTAAGAGAATAATAATATTTAAATTAGATATTTATCTACTTTTTATAGTAAAAAAGTTAGATATTTATCTATTTTTTTAGTAAGAAAGTTAGATATTTAAGAGAACAATAATATTTAAGTTAGATATTTAAGTGAAGAACGATAAAATAAATATATAAAAAGGTGGAACTCATTGACTGAATTCCTAAGTTATATAAACGAATAAAAAAAAAATCTTCAAAAATATCTCTAGAAAATTGCTCCAAAAAAATTATCCTGGCCATACTAACTTAACTTTGAAATTTCCAAGTCAAATTTGGTAGAACCCATTCAAATTTTATCATCGCAATGAAGATTCCACTTCACTCTTTATAATTATTTTTTTATATTTTTTCTATTCCAATTTCCTTAAAAAAATATTGTGATGGGATAAAATGTATTACTCATTCTTAATTAGAAGTTTATAGTTTGAATTAAATGACTTTCTTGAATGCAAAATTTAAAATAATCAATAAGTAACTAATTTAAGATGTGTCATCATTTTATTACGTTCGATTAATCCAAATTTTAAAAAGGTACTTTTTCTTAAAAGTTTCTTAAAATGAGATTTATAGTAAATGTAAAAAAAAAAAAAGAAGAAGAAGAAGAAGTTACACAAATGATATTTCACCTTCCCCATACACCCACCCCACCAGGCACTTCTCATATTATTTATCTAAACTATGTATAAATGTTTCTAGAATAATATTTTTAGTTTACTTATCAAATATATATATTTTTTTTTAAATAGTAAAAATACTCCCTTCATTTCTATTTATATGTCATTATTTTAGATTTTATGTCACTAAACAAACTAGGTAAGTTTATTAATGTACCCTTATTTAGTGATCTTTTGAAGTTAATTTTTAAATAAATGAACATAAATTAATTTATTTTGATTAATTAAATTGACCAATGAACATGAATTAATCATTTAATTTTTTTATGTTGGTCAAATTCATACTTTCAAGACGGATAATTCTCAAGGGTAAAATAGGAAGAATAGTATTATTTATGTATTGATTTTGTGAAATGATAAATATTAAAAAATATTTTTTTTCATAAAGACGATATATAAATAGAAATGAAGAAAGTATTAAAAATATCTATTTTTAATAAGAAACATATAAATAGAACGACGACCGAGAGTACATTATTGTTTGTCTTCTTCTGTTCGCCGACTTCAAGTCACTTTTTACACCCCTAGGAAACTGTTGGCAGCACACTTTGCCTCTGTTTTCCACTCCTCCTTTGATTCTTTGTTATTTTGACCATATCATATAGTTAATTATACACTATTGGCTATTCAATTATCGAGATTTTTTGTTAAAATTTGATCATCTAATATTCAAAATCTACTATCTAATAAATTTAAAATATGATGAGAATCTCATATCTAAATTTTAATATTGCTTTAAAAAATTATATTGAAAAAAGAATTAGCTCATTAAAAAAGAGAAATATGAATTGTTATAAGGGAAAACTAAGCAAATATTCCATAAAAGCAAAATAATTATAAATATATATCCCTTTACATTTATACCCATTAAATAATTACACTATATACCCAAACTAATTTCGCTTAACTGATATTAAATCAGTATCATATATTGTTTGGTATCATTAAGGCTGATAAATTCGCTTAATTGATACTAAATCATTATATATATACTATATTGGTGTCATTAAGGTTTCTTGTTCATAAATTACTCATTAGTCAATGGTACTATAAAAGAGTATATATACTCTTATATTATCATTGACCAATGAATAGTTTCTGAACAAGAAACCTTAGTGATACCATATCTATGGAAAAATCTTTTTGGCCAGAAAATTTGGCTAGAATGGTATTTTACCATGCTATTTTACCTTTTTGAACATTTTTATCCTTTTAACTTTAATACATTTTAACTAAAAAATGGAAAAAAGATCAGTTTATTTTAAAATAAAAAAAGATATTATAGTTTTTTAAAATTTCTGGCCAAATTCTGGCCAAAAGAAATTCTGGTCAAATAATATTATTAACTAATGAGTAATTTCTGAACAAGAAATCTTAATGATACCATAACAATATACATATACTCTTATAGTATCATTGATTACGGAATAATTTCTGATCAAAAAAATTTTCTAATACCACAACACTATACATATACTCTTATACTACCATTGACTAATGAGTAATTTCTGAACAAGAAATCCTAATGATACCAATACAGTATATATATACTGATTTAGTATCAGTTAAACGAAATGATCAGCCTTAATGATCCCAATACAATATATGATACTGAATTAGTATCAATTAAGCAAAAATTATCAGCCTTAATGAATGGGGGTATGAGCTGTAATTTTTTTTTTAGAGAATGGGTATTTTTATTGAATAACTTTGGATTTGAGTGTGAACAAGTAATTCTTTTGAATTTTATGATCTATTTATGTGTAACGACCCGAACCGTCATTATTTAGGAGAAACAAAAATCCAAAAAAAATTGGGGCATTGTCCCGCCATAGCGGGCCAGATGCCGCTAGGGCGGCGGCTCCAGGGCGGGGTAAGTTGGCACCAGAGCGGGATAGGCGAGACAGAACTTAAATAACGCGAAATCCTATTTTTTTTTCATTTTCCTAAAATACCTAATTTAGTCATAAAACACCTTAGAAAACCGCAGAAAGTTGTTGCAAGCTTGGGAAGAAAGGAGAGAGAGATTTCTAGCGTGATGATAGTGATATCTTGCGGATTCTTGACCAAAATCACCGTCACAAAGCCCGGAAAATAAGAATCAAAGTCAATAACTCCGTGCAACTGCTTGGCGCCCAGGTAGGCTAGTTTTTATGAATTGAGTAGTTTAAATATGTGCTCCCTGCGTAATATATGTAAATCAATGGTAGGATTTATGCGTAGTCCTTCGTGCACCGAATGATCTATGATTTAAACCCTAGAAAAAAGACTTAGACGATGAATTAAGGCTGAGTATGGTCGAATTAGGGTTTGCATGATGTGCATGATGAGTAAATCCATTGTAGGTTATGGGTGTGATTCTATGATTGTGTGATGTATGTTTGTTCTTGCTTCATTATGATACATGTATGTATATGAATATTGCATTATTGATCACACTTGTTGTAATGAGGTAGATGAATGATGGTTACCATGAAATCATGACTTAATTGTATGATCTTAAGGATATACTTGTGATTGTGATTGTGGTGTGTTGAATGGATCGGTTGCCACGTTCCGGCATAACTAACTTGGATCGATTGCCACGCTCCGGCATAATTATGGGATCGATTGCCACATTTTGGCATAATCATTGGATCGGGTACCACGTTTTGATATGCTCACTATTTGGGTTTGGGTTCCATGAGAGGACCAATAATTTGCATAATCGTATATGTTGATGATATTGTATATGTTCAATATATGCTTGTGATTATATGATGGCGTTGACTTATAGATGTTGCACTTAGAGGGTATATTATTATATTGACTTATATTTGATTGTTTTGTGTGTTAAGCGAACTTGTTGGGCATAATGAAAGGGTAAAGTATTCAAGGGGCGAGAGATGGATAGTAAGAGTTGTTCGTGTGTCGTAATTGCGGAAAGTAGAGGTAGTGTATGTAATGAAATATGCATAGGTGGACTTCACCTTGGGAAAAGAGTTTAGGTTTATTGGTAAGGAAGATTGAGGTAGTGTACTATGTGACCATGGTTGAGTAATGTGACGAGGAAGTAAGGGTACGAAGTGAGTGGTTAGTTGGAATGCTGGTAGGTGTAATTGGGGATTCGTTAATGTGTTAGAACGGTTAGGCTATGATCAAAAATCTGGTAAGTAGGTGGATCGAGAAGGTGGTTAGTAATCAGAGTACTGGTGTAACTTAGAGGTATTTTAAGAGAGGGAAAATGTGGAGAAACGAGGAGTTTACTGCATAATTGTACTAGTTGTTTCCTTATATTATGCGGTGGGCGTCGGGTTGACTGATGATACCTACCAGTATGCGTGTTTGTTCTGATACTACTCTTGCTATGTCTTTTGACATAGTCTTGATGCAGGTTGGTGATGTTTCATTAGGTGAAGACGAAGAAATTCTCCAGCAGCTTCTATTCTTCCTTCCACGTGGTGGGAGCTGTGTCTTTTATTTATCTTGTCCAATTGTACTCTTAGTAGCTCATGTACCTGTTTAGACTCGATTCTTGGGGGTGTTAATTACTTTACAAGTCTTAACTAGTATTTATTTAAAGAGATTTTCATTTATAAAGATTTATGTCTTCCATTTATATCTGTCTTTTGTTAATTTTCCGCATGTTTAAACTTCTGGGTATGAGGGTTCTCCTACTTAGGTGGTAGAGTGGGTGCCCGCACGGCCTAGTGGGTTGGATCGTGACATTATGTAGTGTTTCCTTGTTATAATGTATAAATATTAAGAAAAATGGTTCAAATTACAGATTGAAGAGTATGTGGATTTAAAGATTGAAGGACTGATATATGACGCAAATATCAATGAAAAGCAAAAAAGTTCAAGAGGTCTAAAGTAAATTTTAGAAAATGTGTTATAACCTATAGATGACCTTAACAAGAAAATGTGTATCAAATAACCATATGAGGATTAATATTGTTGAGTTAATTTTTATTTATTACACGTTTTTTTCTTCTTCAGAATCTAATTGAATGATATTAACGATTTTGAATTTTATACGTTGTTTATTAAAAAAAATTAAAATCATATTTAATCATATGATATAGTTAGTCCTATTATTTATGTTGGTTTTCCTTGTGGTATAAATGTCATTTAAAAAAAATAGAATGACACAAAATATCAACTAGATTGGTATATTATATGGGGTAGAATTTAATAATTATAGGTATATTATATGGTACAATTTTGATGTTAGCAATTTTCAATGTTATTCGTGAATGGTGTCATATCGTTTTAGTGTAATTTTAAATTTTTAAGTTTGTACTAGTGTTGATTTTAAAAGATAATATTATCAAAATAATAATTTTCGTTATGTTATAAACTGATAGTTTGAGAAAAAATATATGAAAAAATCACAAGTTCAGTTTATTAGATGGTGCATATGTTGCTATAATATTTGCATTTCACATGATATAATATTGATATAATTTTGATATTTTAGATGATACAAGGTTGGTATAATTTTGATATTTTAGATGATACAATGTTGGTACAATTTTGATATTTTAGATGATACTATATTGGTATATATATTATACGGTACATATATATATTTTTACACAAATTTGATATATTATATGGTATAAATTGAGATGTAATATAATATTAACATATTATGTAAGACTTAACACCAAAGTTGTACAAAATCTATATAATATGCAAGTTTTTAATTACTATATTAAACTTTCTAGAATCACATGGTTATTTAAGTCATACCATAACAAATTAAAATATTTTGTCAAAAAATTAATGAAGATAACTTTCAAAATTTCAGAAAAAAAAATTAAAATTTGGTTACAATAAAGGAAAACTATATTTGTATGAAACAATATTAAAGATGTGAGATAAGGCTACAATTAATCATTTGATTTGATTGAATAAAAAATTAAGAGAGAGAAAAATCAATAGGAATCAAAATAATATAAAAGAGTATAATTATGATTGAAAAGTCAAAAAGTAAACAATAATATCAATTCCATAATTTAGCACATAACCTCCCAAAAAAAGAAATAATTTGAAATATATATAACAAAAAAAAAATCAAAAATTCAATATATGGACAAAAAAATAATATAAAAGAGTATAATTATAGTTGGAAAGCCAAAAAATAAATAATAGTAATCAATCCTATAAATTTCGCACATAACCCCCCCAAAAAAAACCGAATACTAAAATATATTTTTTTTAAATCAGAAATTCAATATATAGTCAAAAAAAAAGTTTAATTATAGTTGAAAAGCCAAAAAGTAAACAATAATTATCAATCCCATAAATTTAGCATATAACCCCCAAAGATGGAAACAAATCAGAAAATAATATATATAAATAAAAAATAAAAAATTAAATATTTTGTCATCTATGTAATTAAAAACCTATTTTTTTTGTAAATAAAAAGGAGTATATACATATATTGTTAATTAAGTTCTTAAATAGTATATTCTTGTAATTTTTTTTATTTATTATTGACATTAAGCGGGTTAAATTGGATGGGCCAAGGCCCAATTCATTTGAGCCCAAAATAACTTGAGCAAATAAAGACCCAACCCAATTCAATTTCTATTTCGACCCATTTTAACATCTCAAATTTTAATCCAATCCGTCCATTTGACATTCCTATTTATTAGTTATGATCTCATTTATTAACTCAATTAATTTTGATCCGTCCAATCCAACTCTCTTAGTTGCCACATATAGTTAAACATCCTTTTCCTACTCCAAAATGACAATAGTGTCCTTTTGTTTCAGATCATCTCTCTCTATATATATTTATATATATATACACGTATGTGGATTAAACCCAAAGAAAACACACTAAAAAAAGTTTTAAGCCAAAATCTGCAATCAAAAGAGAGGAAGATGTGTTGCAACTCCCATGGCGTAATCCCTACAAGCGAACCTCGCTTTCCCCTATTCTCCACCCACCCACCAACAATTTCTCCAAATCGTCGTCTATTTTTTCTTAACTATCCTTCGAATCATGGAGTTTTGAGGACAAAATTCGTGTCATTCAAACCTAAATCGAACCTAAACGATGTCGTTTCATATACCGACACGGATAAGAGCTTTTACGATCTTCTGGGTATACCGGAAACTGGATCGTTGTTGGAAATCAAGCAAGCGTACAAGCAATTAGCAAGGAAGTATCACCCGGATGTTTCACCTCCGGATCGGGTTGAAGAGTATACACAGAGATTTATTAGAGTGCAGGAAGCTTATGAAACGTTATCGGATCCTGGAATGAGAGCTTTGTATGATAGAGATATGGCTAAAGGACTTCACTTTGGTTTCTCTGCTCGTTCACATGAGGTGTGTTTGCTTTTCTTTTTCAATTTGTGTCTTTCGTTAATTATTGAATGCATGAAAAATACCCCCAATTTGACTGCAATTTTTTGCCTTTCTGCGCCTCTGTTATACTCTTCAATTCTAACTTTCTATGTTGCATGTTTACTACCATAAGATTGAAGGATATTTTGATATATTCTAGAGTAGCTATCTTTAGGCTAAAGCACAAAATTCGTAAGTTTTTTAGTTATTCAAAATCAGACAAATAAATTAAAACGCACTCTACCGTGTGCAATTGTAGAGAGTTTGCTCTCAATTATTAGTTATTATCTTAAAAAGTCATGTTCTTTGTTGAAAAACATTTGAAATCAAGAAGAAGAAAGTGACTTTCTGAAATAATAATTATTACTAGTTGAATGACCATATGAGAAATCAACTCCAGTTCCATGGTTTCATTTATATTTTGGTCTGGTTAGGCATGATTCACCTATCGTATGCTGATAGGTGAAAAGACTTGAGGGTATTTGCACATAAAGGTCAATGAAAAAAGCCTTTTGATTGAAATAGGCATAGTAGAGTATGAAATTCTGAAGATCTCTGGAAATAGGCCTAGTAGAGTATGAAATTCTGAAGATCCATCCAGAGAGGACTTGCATATTGGTTTTATTTTATTTGTTCTAGTTTAGTTTCCCTTTATACCGGTAGTGTCCGAGCAGTTTGCATGCACCTCGACTAATCAACCGAGTATGTGCTACTCTCTCTTTCCACCGAGGTTTAGGCAGATGGGACTACTGGTGTGACCTCTACTGGAATTCATACCCAAGGTTATGACACTTATCCACATCATAAAGGATTATATGCTGAAGATAAGAATTTGCCTACATGTTCCAAAGAAAGTAGAATCTTAGTATATTTGGCTAACTGTTGAGTTCAAAAGAGATATTAGGTAAAGATTAGTGGAATATTTTCTGGAAAAGTAGTCACTTGTCTTTAAATTGTCGGTATCTAGATGCCTGAGGCATGACAAGTCTTAAAATGATCGTGCTCGGAGTCAACTTAGGTGGGTTCCCCTTTTGGTCAGATGACTGCATAATATAACCAACAAAAAAAGACACTTTATTGAGGCATCTACTTTAGCATTAGGCAGAAACTACATGTATTTACTGGGGTATGTCAGAACTGCTGGCAATTAGAAATATATGGCTTAGTCATTTGGTCTTTCTCATATATACTTTGGTGTTCGATGGTGGTGTTCCCTTGCACTGTTGATACTTGTAATCTTTGGCGTTTCCACTGTTTTCTCTATTTGATGGACTAAATGAATGTTATCATGATAGATCTCATTGATCGAGTATGAGATAGTCTACTGTTTCGTGGAATAACTCAATTAGTGGAATCTTATAGGAAAAGTATGAAATACTTCATTTTTCCAATTCTTGGGACAAGAGGAGTGAATGGAACTTCTGTTTTCTGTTAATCTATCAAATATTAAAACTAAACTTTTTTCATGTAAATGATGGTAACTGTTCGATAATTACTTCAATAATAACTAGTCACTTGAAGTATGGAACGCGGCCTTCCAGTCTTTGCCCTTTTTTTTACTCCTTTCCTGAAACACAAAGCTACGTCGCGTGTAATCTTGGTTGGTTCCAAGAGACTTTAATATGCGATGTTCTTTTGCTTCGGATCCAATGTTTAAATGATAACAAGTTGTTTGACCTTAGCATACTACTTCTGCCACTATATCCAAATCACTTTCGATTCTCATTTATGTCATCAAAACTTTTCATTCTTATGTGATTACTTGAACATAAGATTTTTCTTAGACAGCCACTCTGTTCTTTTGACATTCATGTACTTGAGTATTCTCTACTTGTACGCTCTATGACATGTTTTATGTTCTTGAATTCTTGGTATCCTCTTTGCTAATTCGAGTTTTTTGTTATGCTTTAGGCGATGGAGGAGAAAGGTGAGTGGAAAAATCGTTGGCAGTCTCAGCTATCAGAGCTCAAGAGACGAAGAACGTACAAGGAATCCAGTAACAGTATGTCTTGGGGAGCACGGATGCGCAAGCAAAGGGACGATGCATAATCTTAATCGATAATAACTAATACATCTTATTTTATTTTGGATATACAGGAATGTTTTTAGTTTTCTGCTAGTACTAAGCATATATGAATCACCTTATATGCAGTGCATATTGTACATAAAGTATATGAATCAAGAATATCATTTCCAGTAGTACACTCTAGTTTCTGGTTCCTTGTTACTTTCAGAAAAGACTGCTGTTTTATCGTATAGTTAAGCAAGTTGGTGGCTTTCATTGATGTTGGCTGCTAAGTTGTGCGGACTCTTCACTTTCGTTATCATGCCCGTATTGGATTTTCCAAAAATACACTACTTTTGGAGAATTCAACTCATGTTATCATTGTTGAAGAGTCCGAGCAACATAGTATATATGTCTATATCATTTGCCAGAAGAGAAAATGAATTTTTCTTCTGATTACGGTCAAAATTAGGTGAAATCACATGATGTTGTGAAAGGTCTGATGCCTTCTTTGTTTTTGCCTCCACCATGCTGCTGTCTGTACACAATGTATGAATAGTGAATATGAGGTATTTTTACACACTTTTACATTGTTATACACCTTATATATAATTATATACAATATATGCATACATTGTACAAATTGCTATAATAAAATAATCTCGAAACTAGCTAATATCTCAAATCAAACATGAAATAAAGTTAAGCTAAATTTTATTCCAAAATTATTATTTGATTTTTTCTTAAGTAGTGTTGATATGGACAAAACACATCAAAGAGAAAAAATTCAACTTTATCTTATAATTTTTCTATTTTCACCAATTTGTAACACCAAAAATGCAAAAAAGAAAGGCCTTTTAATAAAGGAGCCACTGCTTTGCCAAAAAAAATTGAGCCATAATAATTTAGAACATTGCTTGAGCAAAAGGTAATAATATCATTTCCCCATTCAAGGATGCGGCATAATGGTCAATGAAATAATCTAGAATCACGAGACTTTTCACTCAACGTTGGCAAAAATTTCAAGTGACTTCTTCTTGTTTGTCCAAATCTTGATGTATAAAATTATCTGATATTTATAGTGATGGAAGATAGCACGTGCCCCACATAGAAAAAAAGGTATCAATAGAATATGTCAATTCTTGATCATTTTTTAATGTCTATATTGGTGAAAGATAATAGATATCTCGCGTTAAAAATAAAATAAAGAAGTTACCAATAAAAGATGTCAATTCTTGAAGTCCACTCTTGGTCATTTTAGTTATCTTCTTGTATGACTCAGTCTAGTGTTTAGCTGATAGACATAGCATTTTTTTCCCTTAAATAAAGACCACAATTACAAAATGTGGTGCTTGAGCTATTTGGTTTCTAATATCTTCCTATTTTTAATTTTCCAAGAAAGAGACTCCACAATTTGCTTTGAATTATTGATTTGTTCCCTAAAGAGAACCAAAATATATGTTGCTTTCTACAATTTGTCCTATGATATTTTTTTCTATTTGGATCAATTGAGTACTATACACTTGTTAAAATCTTTGTCTTATTTTTTCTAAAATATTATCAACCAATCTTTTTGTACCTTTTTTATTCTTAAATTTCATTGAAAGAATAAGAAACTTCAAGATTGTGATCTACACCTCTCATGTTATGAGGGGACCTTTTGTGTTATTTGTCTAAAGCGAGGGCCACATAATAAGTGATTGTTAGCATAAAGAATTTCTACTTCCATAATAAAAAAAATGAATAAGAAAATAAAGGAAAAATCCTTTTAGGGTAGGGGCCTAGTGAAAATTTTAAAGCTTGTATAAATCAGGAGCAAAAATGACGAAACTTTGACAAGTGATTTTTTAAGATTCTATTAGCTTTTTAGTATAAATAAGGAGAGAAAAAATAATGAAATTTCAATAAGTAATTTAAAAGGAAAAATTCTTTTGGCCATAAAATTTGGCCAAAATTTGGCCAGAATGGTAAAATAACATATTTTACACTATGTTATTTTATCTTTTTGAATATTTTCTCTTTTAACTTTAATACCTTTTAATTAAAAAATGAAAAAAAGATCAATTTATTTTAAAATAAAATAAATATTAGAGACTTTTTAAATTTCTGGCCAATTTTTTTGATCATTTTGCATTACCCAATTTTAAAAAAAACATGACTTAATTTGAGCCTTACATATACGGTATATTTAGAAGGCCTCGAGAAATTCATAATTCATTAAATTTGTCTTTCAATTCATTTCTCATAAAACACAGGATTGATTCCTTTAAGCTTTTTATGAGCTCAATAAAATATAAATTTTTTTATAAAGTGAGAGAAGGTCGTTTTTAACCTGTTGAGATACCATACACAACTTCTTTCTTTTTTAAAAAAAAAAAAAGGTCTAAAACCCACCAACCTATACTCGAAATACCAATTACACACTTCAACTTTACGAGTATCCTATTACCCACCTGAATTTTATATTTCTCTATTTTCTACACACCTAAGTGCTGACCTGTCATGGGAGGTGTTCTCACCTCCTCTAGGCGCGTTAGAAGGTTAATTTTGACGAAAAATTCCTCCTTCTCCAACGGTCATCTTCTCCATCTTTAAATAAACCATTATTTCTTCTTCCCCACCATTAACCCTTGTTCCTTTTATAAAAAAATCACAATTTCCTCTCAAAATTAAGTAGGGTTTAGTTGTTAATGTTCATTTCTACTTCAAATCTTGAATTTAGGATTTGTAATCTGCTCTAATTTCTTATTTAGGTCTCTAATTTGAATTTTGAATTTTCTCGAAATTCATCAAAAATGGCAAATGAAAACTTGAATAAGCTTTGTATGGATGAATCATACCCAATGCTCAACGATGTAGTGAGATGCAAACACGGAATTTTGCTAAATTTGCAAACTTCTTGGTCGAAATTAAATCCGGGAAGAAGATTTTGGTCTTGCCCATGCTATGGTGTATGTGTTTTTTCTTGTATTCTTGCTACACTTTATTTTGAACGATGCTAATGTACTATTTTGGATCATTTTCAGTCTAAAAATTACAAATTTTTTCGATGGAGGGACAAAGAAGAAGTGGATCCAAGATCAAGTTTTATCCTTCCAAGATTGGTGAACAAAATCAATGAGTTGGAGCAAGAATTATGTATTAGACAGGTTCATATTGACAACTTGAGGAACTCTAATTTGTTATTGGAGAGGAGACTCAATAGAAGGTTGAAATGGTGTAGGTTCAATAGGAAGATACTTTTGTGTATTTTGATTTGTGCTGTTGCTATGTTCATCAGCAACCAGTAGTTCAAGTGATGCATATTTGGATTTCTCTTTGATTTGTATTGTTGTTATGTTTAATTAAAATTGTCAATGTATGTGTGTCATTTTGTATCTATGATGTCAATTGAAGCTTGTATTAATATGCAACACTTCATCAACAACCAACAACCTAGTCATCCATTCATACTTCAACATAGACTAACACAACACCATTTGTAAAACACATAACCAACACAACATATGTAAGCACACCTGAATAGCCAATACAATTTGATAGACAACACAACAACCATTTTAAAACACAACATCACCACTCATTCATAAGGCCTCACATAAGGCAGAATTTACCTAAATAATGTCATATTCAAAAGCCCTGACATAAGGCAAAATTTACCAACAAACAAATTCCAAAATAGCAGTCTATTAATGCAACATGTATGGACTAACTTAAAAGTGCTTAAATATATCAATATCACTACAATTTTCATGGCATTTTTTACTGTGAAAAAGTGTCATTTTGACTTGAACTACTTCCCATTGTCTTCTTTCTTTGCTTCTCTCTAAGCTCATGAAGCTTGCTTGTTGAGATTGCTGTTTTACCATTCCATTTCATCTTAGTTGTATTACTTAGTGTATAACCAATGTCACCAGTTACATCAGATGATCTTGTCACTTTTGCTTGTCCAGTAGAGTAGATCTTACTACTTAGCATGCCAGGCTATAATAAAATTAGGATTATATCAATATTTAACCTGTTTAATTAAACAAAATTAGGATTATAATTCAATATTTAAGTTGTTAACATAAATCAATGACTCACATTCATGACTTTGAAGCCATTTACAGCTTGGAACACACTTATTCCCATGACTCTTGATCTTTTCTCTGGAGATGTGTTTTCCCTGCCCCTACCTCTTCCTTTTTTAGTAGTACCAGCTATTGAAGATGATGCATGATAAGTAGAAGGAGCAGAAGAGGATGCAGGAAAATCAGTAGATGCAGTAGGTAGGGGAGGTGCATTAGGTGCTACTGATGATTTCTTTTTTGTCTTCCTCTTCTCTTTTTTAGTGGAGGCTTACCTTCTAATGGTATTGATGGAGTTTTCTATACATATAAGAGAAAAAGTAAGTCATAAATTAAGAAAAAGTAAAACAAGTTCAAATATTACCTTTGGTTTACCTCTTCCCCTGCCTGAACCTGTTGGCTCAGCCCTTACTGATACAGTAGGTGATGGTGCACTATGTCTTGTTTATGATTCAACACCTTCTCTTTGAGGACACTCTCTCTTGTTATGGCCTCTGACATGGCATATACTGTATGTCATTGCAAGTCCAGTCCTAGGAAGCTTTTCAGATTTTTTAGTTTCTCCAGCTTTTTTCCTTCTAGCTTTAGGTGGCCTACCATGCATGTTTGTGATATCTGGTGGCTCAATAGTGGAGTTTGTAGAAACTGGCCACATCTTCATGTTTGTGAGTGGTTCAATAACATTGGCATAAATTCTCAAGTAAGTTTCCTTACTGTAGCAACTGTCTATAAAGTCATAAAGAGAAAACTTCTTAAAGTATAATGCAGCCGCAGCATGTGCACATGGTATGCCCCTTAACTGCCACACCCTACAACTACAAGTTCTCCTAGCAATATCCACTTTATGTTGACAAAGCCCTTCTTTCACGTCAAATCCAGCAATTCCATTAAACTCAATGGTACAGTCCATAGACCTACTAATGTTCTCCTCTAAAACCTTCAGAGCCATTGGAGAGAAATTACACTTTCAAGTACTTAGGAACTCCCTTAATTTGGCTATTATTATCATCATCTTCACTCTTATTTCTTCAAGCATAGTAACAATGGTCTTGTGTCTAGCAGCTAAGATCCATGCATTAAAACACTCGGACATGTTGTTGTCTACAGAGTCACACTTTACTTCAGTATTGAAGTAAACTTTGCACCAAAAATTAATGTTGTAGTACATTAAGTTATCCATCATTTTTTCTGGACCTAACAACTTCATCTTCTCTATATTGTTCCTTAATTGAGACTCAAATGTACTCTTAACTATCTTCCAAAATTGTTGTCTTCTTTAAAGACCCCTCCAATCCTTATTCTAGATAGCTAATATGTGTCTAGCACACATTCTATGTTCACACTTAGGTAATATATTTGTAATTGCACAGACATTCCCTACAATAGATGATTATTAGGTCACAATTACATATATAAATTTAAAATTACAAAATAACTTCACATACATTTTGCATATTTGTAATAAATGTGAGACCTTCACCATCTCCAAGTCACAAATCATCCCTTATGCACTTGACAAACATGGTCCATGTGTGTTTGTTCTCATTTTCAACTACTGCCCAAGCAAGTGGCAGCATCTGATTGCTACCATCCCTGGCCACAGCAACTAACAGTTGGCCTTTACAAACACCTTTAAGGAAACAACCATCTAAGCCTATGCACTTCCTACAATGTATCCATGCCTTCTTTAAAGCATCAAAACATATGTAAAAACTCTGAAATATTGATTTTCCTTCTGTATCAGGTTCACCAACTTTTACAACACTACTGGTCCCTGGATTGGTCCTTAACAATTCATCATTGTAGTCAAGTATTCTTCCAAATTTCACAACATGATCACCCATTATATCTTTCAACACTTTAGCTCTTGCTCTTTTCACAGTAGTCTTGCCAATATGAAGTTTTAACTTTTTCCTAATCATCTCCTGCAACTTGAAGACTCTTATGTTTGGTTGCTTACTTATTCTTTCTCTGAAGGCTTCAAATAAAAACTTTGCATTGGACAAGTAATTTCTAGTTGTCTTGTTGCAAGTATGTTTTGGATTGTAAGTTTTTATCATGAGATTATTTGTTGTCTTGTCAAGACAGCCATACAAAAGCTATGGACAACCATCTTTGCATCAACTCTAGCTTTCTTTGGCTCATTCACCCACTTCTCCACCTGAACCCTTCTTCTAACTACATATTTAGTTACTGCTTATCTAAATTCTTTCACATCTTTAAACACCATTCCCAACTGCCACACAACTTTCTTTGCAATAGGATCATAAATGTTTTTTTGAGTTTTTGAACTCCTCTTTCTTGACAACTTTACCCTTCTTGATCTACCAGATTCATGTTCATCATCATTACAACACTCATCTTCATCTAACTCAAAACTATCCTCATCAGAACTTGCAAAGTAAGGCTCATCACCTCCTAGCCTTCATTCATGACTTACTTTACATGTTCTAGTTTCATAAAAACCTAGATCTGATCCAGCTTCACCTACTGGTACCTTTTCATTGTCAGCTGCTACTATTTCCCTTCTATTCCTTCTTTGAAAACTTCTCTTTTCAGCCCTCAACTCCCTAACCTCCTCATGTACATCACTACTATACTCTTCTTCATCATCATCTCCAACTAATTCAAGTTCAGACTCAACACTATCCTCAGTTGAATGGATAGTTGAATAATCAGAACCCTCTACTTCTTCTTCTGAGAAATCAGGTCCAGCAGGACTAACATCTATATCATCATCAGTAGCACCATCTGCAGTAGCACAATCTGCAGTAACAGTAAGGTGTGGTAGTGACAGGAGGTGAGGTTGAAAAAGTAGTAACAGGGTCCTCACTGTTTAAATAGTCTTCACCTACCCCAAAGTTAAAGTTTTCACTCTCACTAGGCCTTGTATTAAAAGCTGAACCAGATTCTCCCATATTCACATGACTACCATTTTCTATTAACATGGGACCTATAATTGCCTCATCAACCAAATGCCTAACAAATACCTCCACTTCATCCCCATCTTCCAAGGAACACATCATGTCTAAAATATCCTTATCATTATCAATATCTACCAAAATGCCATTGTTAGGTGCTTTAATACTAAAGGTGCAAGTTGTACTATATCCCAATTCTCTAATATAGTTTTTCAACTCAAAATATGACATTTTATCTACATCAACATTCAAAAATTCTGTAAGTTTTCCACCATTATATATTGATTCCCCACTACTTAAATCTAACACCCCACCATACCACCTTAGAGTAATCAAAGTAAACCCATTCATCTCTTACCTGAAGGCAATAAAAAAAAAATAGATTAGTAGTTATAGACATACTCTAACCTGAGGGCAATCCAAAAAATAGAATAGTACTTAAAAACGAATAGAATACAACACATTAGCAAACGAACAGAATACAACACAGTACTTAGCTTCTCTATGAACATAATCTATGAACATAAATACAACACAGTAGCAGACTAGCAACTTCTCTATGAACATAATACTAAGAAGAACATAAATACAACACTTCACGAACAAAATACAAAATTACGCGACTTAGACGATAAAGGAAAAAAACTAATTTCATGAAAAAATGTGGTATAAACACCTAACACTATAATCGTAAGCCACACATAAGATTTCACACAATGTTGCTCTTAATTTCACGAATCAACATAAACCTTAGGGGATGAATCACAAACTCGAAATAAGGGATAAAGAACTAACATTTTACTAAATCAGTTGATAAACTACGAAATGAAGTTGACAATACACAGCAAAATTATTCGATGATAGCAAATTCGTTTAATGATCACCAGAAATGTATTGCTAATGGAGAAGGATTGGAAATGAGAAAGGATGATTTTTTATGTTCTTTTATGTTTTAGGAGGGAAATGGGGAGAAAAATAAGAAATGAGAGTTGAAGAGGCGGGGGACCCAACGCGTGGAATCACGCAGGCCTAATTATTTGGTTTATGTGTTGAGGTCAACACTTAGGTGTGTAGAAAATAGAGAAATATAAAGTTCAGGTGGGTAATAGGACACCCATAAAGTTGGAGTGTGTAGTTGGTATTTCGGGTATAGGTTGGGGGGGTTTTAGACCATTTTCTCAAAAAAAAAAAAAAAGTATTCTATGAAACTTACATTTATTGAGTAGGAGATTAATCAATTAATATAAAAGAAATTGCGATCATAAGATCAACGATAATGACAATATTTTCAGTATAATCTCATTGTTGAATTGTGAGAAGAATGAAGTGTACACAAATCTTATCATTATCTTTATAAAGATAAAAAGACAATTTTCAATTCAAAAAACTCGTATTTCATAAATTTATAATTATAAAATTGATAAATTAAATAAAAATAGAAAAGAGTGAAATTCTCTTGCAGTACAAATTTTGGACTTTATTCTATTCCCTCTAGAAGTCTTGACCTCAAAAGTGAATTTTCTTCACATTTTCTTTTTATTGGACATAAATCATGAAAGTCAATAAAAATGGGCCACACTCACAAGTCTCATTAGGGTAGGTGATTTAAGGTTATGAATTTTCACGGTGTTAACAAAATATGATTGCTCTATTATGGAGTAATCATAGAGCATTTATAGTATATTACATTTTTTAATAAATTTACTTTTGATAATCATGTTCTTTTTTATATTAATTAGAATTTATAAAAATAAACTAATTTATTTTATGTATACTGACAGAGTATATGTTTTCTATACCATCAAAATTAAATCAAGGGAAAAATGACAAATATATCCCTGAAGGCCTGAACTATCGTAAATGGCATGCAGATACCCTCCGGCATACTTTTGGGGCATTGGTGCCCCTGCCATCCAAAAACTAGAGCATATATGCCCTTCACTTTAACGGAAGACTAAATAGGGACATGTAGCGCAATCTTATCCGTCAATCCGATATTTAATAAATGTCGGATCAGTGGATAAGATTATGACACACGTATGTCCGTTAGTATAAAGGGTATATATGCTCTACTTTTTTTATGGTAGGGGCACCAATGTCTCAAAAGTATGACGGAGGGTATCTGCATACCATTTACGATAGTTCGGAGGTATATTTGTCATTTTTCCCTTAAATCAACCCACCAATAATATAAAAAAAACATATATGTCCGACGAAGTTCACTTAAAAATAACTTAACTTCAGTCATATTTGTCTACACTTCATCCTTATGAACATCAAATATTGTATATCTCTGAAGTTGTTCTAAAAATGATAGACTTGTAATTGTTTACGCACTATAGTTATGGCTTAACATGTGGTATGTGTAATCCGAGTTAATTACTTACAAGTTTAATAATCTAAATTATATAATTACACACAATTACAACCAAATTGAATGATGGCATCCATGGAAGTGTATTGAAAACCAATGATCAAGCTTTGAAATCTTCTAAAAGGCCTCTGACAAGATCCAAAATTAATGAACTTCAAGATGACCAAATTAATTTCAATTTGAGATTAAACTTTTCTTGTGTTGGAACAAAGAGCCCAAGTCATGGAAGATCTAATGTGTGGCCCAAATTGAAGTTCAAATGATAAATATTAGAGGCCAAAAACTCAACACTTAGAAATTTTGTGCCCAAAATCATAAGGTGAGAGGCAGGTTCCGAGGATGCTATCAGGTTCAGTCTCAAGGTTTAATCTAAAATTACTAGTCAGTCCAATTGCACGAGTGAAACGTGAAAGTCAAGCCTTTTATGCTGCCCAAATTTGAAGCTTTTTCATGTCAAAGTCAATTCAAGAATTTCAAGATATTTGCCTAAATTTGGTTTTGGCTTATAATCCTAATTTTTTTAAGACTATGCTTATTGCTTTTGTAGGTAGTTTGGATTTATTTCTTTTTTCATTATTCATAAGGTAGTTGGTATTGTTTTCCAAGATTGTCTTGGATTGACTTCTTAATTATTTTTTTCCTATTTCTTTATTACTTGGAAATCTTATTTGTGGAGATTTTTAGGCTAAATTTTGTCACCCCTTTAGCATTATATATAGGTGTCTTATCTTTTTTATTTAGAAATTATTCAGATTATTAATAAACTTGAGAGGTTTTCTCTTTTTACATCTCTGTGTATGACAATTATTGATCCATCTTTGAGTTCATTCTAACGTTATTTTCATTTCTTCTATTTTTCTTCAAAGTTTTTAATTTTTCTTTATCAAGTTGCCTAACGTGATTATTATCATTCAATTATTAGATAATTTTCCATATATTCTCTAAACAAATCAATGTACTTTGCTATACTATATAGATTGTGTTTGATATGAGGAAAATGTTTTAAAAATACATTAGTTTCCTACTTGTGTTTTTAGTATTTGTGCGATGAGATGAGAAATGGGAGTTTGGCGTAACAAGCAGAGGTGAACCCACAAATCCCTCGGGTGCATCAATATTATCTTAACTTAAATATGAGCTCTAAGATAAACTTAAAATAAAAATAGTATAATAGGGCTCTAGCTCGATTCAAACCATAGTCTCATGGGTGGTTCCTCTTGGCTTGTACCAGCAACACAAAGGCACTCATTGCTCCTCATGGGCGCATTGTTAAATATATCCTAATTTATGTCAATTTCTCAAGATAGATGTACATATATACACATGATTTTTTTCGAAGCTGGTCCGCCTCTAGTAACAAGGGATGGAATGGTCTAGAGGTGGGGTTGGGGGTCGTTGAGACTGAAGAGGAGACGAACTTGAAAAACCAATTATTGAACTAATTTTTCCTCCTACTAAAAAAGTCATTTGTCATTTTTCTCATTCGTAGATCGTAAGTATTATATCTTACTATAAAATAATGTCTTCCAATATATATTCACGAACCAAATATGAAAAAATTTAGAAAATGTTTTCCTCAAGGTCCAACACATCCATAATGTGGCAAAATGTTTGCTGTTGGACAGTTGCAGGAAGGATAGAAAATCCATACATTCAAATTGAAACTTTTTATTAAGATTTAATAAACTTGAAAATCAAGTGTTTCAAGAACCAATTTTTAATATTAAAAAGAGAATCCCTAAATAAAGGGCCTAATTCCAATGTACATAATTTTCGTCGCAATTAACTTGAAACGTCATGTTATATCTCAGTAAATCAAATGAATGCAACTACTAATTTTTTTAAAAACTTTTTGTTTGTCCTTTTAATCCCCTTCTATCTTACAACTATAGTAATACTATATGTTACAAATCAAAATTGTGGAGTTATAAAGACCACAAAAAGCTAGTTCTTTTGCACTCAATGTGAAAGAGCATCCCAAGCAATAAACTTGCATAAGCTTATGCATCTTCCTAGACACACAGTGTCCCGTCTCGATCCGATCCACCTGGGGGATGTAGCAAAATATATGACAATAAGTCGCTCCTCGCCCCTCCATCTAAGCTAGCTACTGCAAGGTACATCCGCGGTGATTGATAACTCTCGGAGACTTCTTTTCGGTTGGGAAGATACAGGGGAAGAACAATCAACCTATTGTTATTGGATGGGTCTTCCTCAAGAAGTTGAGTCAATTTCAGAACAAGCTGCCACCATCACAACCTTGCTCGGTGTTGCAACGCTGAAAGAGTTTCGTCCTTGGGAATCATCATGTCAGATCATGTTAACAGCATTCAATAAGGTATAACATATGGCAGAGCACAAACATCAGCAGAGTCTATTTGCAAAGCTTCAGACCATACACAATGTTCCTTATTGACTTCATCTAGACACATTTCGGTACTCTTGGGCAGAGTTCTTTTGCTTCCGGACAACCATTCCTGGTCATCAAACCCAGACCAATCGTCCATCTCAGGAACTGAGAGTATCTGGCTTAAATACTTGGAATCGGGATGAGGAGGTCTTTTAGATGCTTCTGCGATCTGATCAGCACCAGGAATCACAGAAGAAGCCCTTGCCTTAACACTGGACAATGGTTTTTTAGATGCTTCAGCAATCTGATCAGCACCAGGAATCACGGAAGAATCCTTTGCCTTGACACTGGACAATGGGTATTTAGATGCTTCAGCAATCAGATCAGCACCAGGAATCACGGAAGAATCCTTTGCCTTAACACTGGATAATGGTTTTTTAGATGCTTCAGCAATCTGATCAGCACCAGGAATCACGGAAGAATCCTTTGCCTTAACACTGAACAATGGTTTTTTAGATGCTTCAGCAATCAGATCAACACCAGGAATCATGGAAGAATCCTTTGCCTTAACACTGAATAATGGTTTTTTAGATGTTTCAGCAATCTGATCAGTACCAGGAATCATGGATGAAGCCGTTGCCTTAATACTGAGCATGGGATGACCTTCTATACTACCATTTACCTTGTGCTCCTTGTTTTCCACTTTTATATCAGAAGCAACTCCCTGTATAATAGAAGAAAACATGTCTGCTTTTGGGTGAGTGTCCAATTTCTTTCCATTCTGTGTTGGCTGCTGAGAGGATGAGGGCCGCAGCAATTTAGCAGGCCTGACTTCACTCTCTGTATAGCAGAACAGAAAAGAAGCAACACTAATCAGCTAAACCAATAGGTTAAATAGAGCTGAACACGCTTGTTTTAATTCAAGCAATTTGCATTAGAAGAACAGGATATATGGTGTCTACAAATTCCCTAACAGACTACTACTATGCCAAAATCACAAGAACTCTATCAAGGCAATCAGATACATAACTCGCATAGCTTTTGAGGGATCCACAGGGTATGAGGTAAAGTCAATACAATGGAAAATAGTAGCTGTTAATAGTTTTTTAAACTCACCATGCAGGAAACCATTAGTTTCAACATTCTTTCTCTTTTTGACAATTCCCTCGGTGGCCGTACCAGCAATGTTTTCCTTGGACACAAGTGGAGGTTTATTGTTACTAAGAACAATAAAATCATTCTTACTGTTGTCTTTTGATTTATCCTTCCGGCTTTTCTTGTGTTCATTTTTATCCTTCGACTTCTCTTCCTTTTTCTTCTCTTTTTCCTTGTCTTTCTGCTTTCCATGACTGTGCTTTTCCCTTTCTTTATCCTTGTTTTTTTCTCTTGGCTTGTCATCGCGTTTTTCCTTAGGTTTCGATGTTTCCTCTCTCTTCCCAACATTTTGTTCCACTGGTCGGGGAAATCCTTCAAAATTGTTCTTTGCCATTGTAGAAAAACTGGGAGGTGTTGCATTAGCTCCAATTTTATGTTCACCCCTGAATGTTTCCGCATCCATCTTATTGTTATCAGATCCTCTCTCCTTGTTCTTTTCCCTGTCAACCAAATTTCCAAAAACTTTGAAGCCCATTCTGTCTGACTTTTCATCTCTTTTCCACTCAACTGGAGATCTCTCTGCCAACTGACTTTGCGCACCCTTCTCTTCATCTCTGATCCTCCTGTCCAACTCCTGCACAAATTTTGGGTCCTCTGCCTCAACAACAGAGATGCTGGTCTTAAAGGGCTTCTCTCCATGCTGGACATGAAACTGATTTGGGAGTTTGGCTTTCTCTGAGCTAATGTGTCTTTCTTTATGTTCATCTCTCCCTTTCTCTGAGCTGATCTGTCTATCTTTATGTTCATCTCTCTCATGAAGTTTCCCTCCACTAGAAGCCCCAGGTGGAACGGCAACTCTTCCCTCCTCAGAGATGCTGCTTTTCTCTTTATCCTTATCCCTGTCCTTGTCCTTCTTTTTGTCCTTGTGTTTTTCCTTCTTGTCCCTGTGCTTATCCTTTTTCTCTTTCTTTTCTCTGTGTCTCCCATCACTTTTGTCTCTATCCCTTTTTTCTTTACCTTCACTCTTTTCCTTGTCTTTCTTTTCCTTTTTATGTTTTTTCTCCTTTCTTTTCTCCTACACAACATGAAAAGGAAACTGTTAGTTTATACCAAGCAGGTCGAGTACAATTTTTTTTTACAAGTAGGTCAAGTACAACTAATGCCAACATCCTTATGCAAGGAGGAAAATCCAGAAAAAGAAATTACAAATCTAGCACAAAATTGTAAATAACTGATACAGTGGCAAAATTTGGAAACCAAATAAGGAACTCAAGTTCAGGTGGAAATCCTAGAACAATTTGAAGAAAGCCCAAGAACAAAAGTTTCCGATTGTTAAAGAGGAAGAAAATCAACAACCAGTTGAGAATCTAAACATTCACATCATACCAAACAAAACGAATGAGTAAACGCAATGTGAAATTAGTAAGTGAAAAGAAAATTGATAATTAGTAAGAAAAGAGAAAACACTGAACAGAGGCATACAATCACATTGACTAAACCTGGCCCATATGTAAAGCTATAACAAATTGCAGAAAGAGATATCTGTAAAACAAACAACATAAAAGGCAATCACATCTCTCCATGGCTCCAGCTTAATTAGCAGGACCCAAGAGCAATATAAAAGTTTTGCATCTTAAATATGCACTTAGGCACATGATGAAAACATTCAAAAATCAAATGATTCTTAATCACTCTCCGTTTTGAGCGTCTTCCGTGAACAATAGCAGTGTTTCAGTTACAAAATTATAACTACTACTATGCCTCAGTACCAAACAAGTTGGGGTCGGTTACAAAAGTGTCAATTCCAAAAAAAAGCCTCACATTCACCTCAGAACACAAAATCCACTACAACAACAACATACCCCGTCTAATCCCACAAGTGGGCCTGGGGAGGGCAAGTGGGATTACACTAGGTATGTTGTTGAAGTGGATTTTGTGTTCTAATGAACTTACAAACTAAACAGAGGCTGTACAACAGACCATTCATATACCTGATCAAAAGTGAGACACAAAACCAATATTTGTTAGATCCCTCAATAACAAGAAATCAACCACCTTACTTTGGACAAAGGAGGGACAAACAAGCAATTTCATGACAACACAAAAAGTAAGACAGTCCAACTTATCAAGAAGTAAATCTCACATTAGCACTTTTCTTGGGCCAATCTGAACAAAACCAATATGAAAGGAAACCCTCATAAGGACATCATGACTAAAGGTCCTCCTCATCTTGGTATACAACGCAAATGCTCCACTAACAAATAAATTAAAAATTAGCACTAAACTATATGCTCACATGCTTTACAAAATGATATGTGCGCAAATATAATCAAATGAAATAGCGTAATGCAGCTGGTTCATAAAAAGTTCTCGGCACTTCATATTTGCAAAGGACACTATCACGTCAGAAAACTTTCATGAAAGGTATTGCATCTATTATATAAAAACTAGTCATTTTATGATGAATTCTCACAATACTGAATACACCACAGAGACATGCTCATCTAGGCAGTAGGCTTACATAGGCATATGGGTGTGGTGAAAAATTGGGCAATTGGTTCCATCACATCGTTGCCATATGAACCAAGGTTCCTAGGGGTGTGGGTGAAGTAGTTAGTTCGGCCTCGATGAATTGCAAGATAAAGAATGGTTCCCACATCATGAATGGATAAGGGCAAAATAGCATGACGTGAACATATAAGAACTTGCGTGAAATGTCGTGGTAGTGAACTCATGAGCCATGCAATAAAATTTGGGAAATAATAATAGAGCATTGACTTAAGGGACTGTAAAAGTGAAGAGAATCAATTGGGATTTATGGGCGGAGTGTTGGCCTGTCAAGAACTCGCACGTCCAGAAGATGAGAGTAGCGGAAATGAGAATGTTGAGATGGATATGTGGACATACTAGGAGAGATAGGATTTTTTTGAAACTGGAAACTTTACTAGAAGAGATAGGATTAGGAACAAAGATATTCAAGACAAGTTGGGAGTGGCCCCCTGTGGTGGACAAGATGAGGAAGGCGAGGTTGAGATTGTTCGGACATGTGAAGAGAAGATATATAAAGAAAGGAATTCATATAAAATATATAAATCTCATAAATATGCATGAAGAATAGTATGAAGGAGTCATCACTATTGTTGGAACAATTGTATAAGATATAAAGGAGTTCCTCATAACAGTAGTTATAGATGAGCTAACTAAGAATATACATGATAAGGTCTCATGGTGTATGATATTTGGTTTAAGCTATAAAGAAGAAGTCCAGAGAGCAAACGCTTTGACATAATTAGAAGATTGAATATATGTACTTCAAGTTTAGCCAATATCAAAAGAGTGAAGCTAAGGTGGGATTATTCGGGATGGAGATGCACAAATGCAAGCAATTCAAATGTATATGATTAATGTTCTAGGAGAATTGTATAGGACATAAAGATGTTACAATAGGACCAAACTATGATGGTTAAAAAGGAGAAGAGTAACCAGATTCAGTAACAAAAAAGTAACAACGAGTGGGTTCACTTCCATGTTCAACCTAGTGATTCTGCCATGAACAGTCTTAACAATCTGTTTCCACCAACTACATTAGAAATCTTACATTTCAGATGTGTTGCTTTTAGTAATGAAAATGCACAAACTACTAAATAAATTAAATTATTGCATGAACGACCATATGAATCGAGATTTGTACTAAACACAAATCACACATTCAACGAGAGAGAAAATCTAGAATTCGTAAGTGTATAGTGCAGCTGTAGCGTGTAAGCTTCTAACCTGCCAAATGAAAAGCAAAAATTTATAGTGTATAGTGTAGATTGTATTGCGAAAGTTCCGGTCCCTACGACCTGAAGGCTGAATATAACACCCATCACCACAGCACTAGATAACTTCGTTCCATCAAAGGTGTTGAACGTTAAACATAAATCAAAGAGCAACAAAATTTGACCTATATACATAGTGTAATTTCCAGCAAAGTGTGTTCAATTGAACACCCTTGTCAGATTGTAGCTCCGCCAAACAAATGTGTTATGCAATATGAGAATGCCCTACATAAATGAAAACAAGTTCTGCAGAATGGTCGAAGACAAGCAATTACAATGTTATATAAGAGTGAGTGTTCGGCCTTTAAGTTCCAACATATCCACAAGATGAGTGTCGCACAAAAGGTGAATGTTAACATGGAAGTGTGACTATATATTGATTAAAGAATGTTAGAAATTATCAGTTTTATTGAAGGTGCAAGTGGCACACAAAGGATAAAATGAGATGAGATTGCTTGAGATGGTTTAATATGTCTTACGTCAACTTTCAGAGTGAAATCTTGGTGTTTAAAGGTATTGGGACAAGCTAGACCTAAAATTGTATGGAAGGAAGTTATTGGTAAAGATTTATAATCTCATGAAATCCATATTCCTATAGGGCTGACAAAATCAATATTAAAGTCAAATGAGGAAAAAACAAAAAGAAATGGAAAAAGAGGACAAGGTTGAAGAAATTCCTATGTCAAGCTACATATGAAACTATAAGATGAAATGCTTGATAAGAATGTCAGGAATTACTATAGAATGATCACTCCATGAACTCTTTTTTTAATAATCGGGGTGTCGGGACAGCATGCATACACCTTGACCAATTCACGGGGCACTGCTACCTCCCACCAGCACGTAACTCAACCTAGTGTATATTGCCTCTACTGGGATTTGAGGTTTTGAACCCAACCCACTTCATTGACGATTAGACCACATCCTTGGTGCAAATCACTCCGTGAACTCTAACCTTAGTAAATAGAGTCATACTATCTTAAATTAACCAGATTAGCCTTGTCTACACATTTATCTTCTTCCACAAATCTAGCAATTCGCCAATTCCCTAAAACTAGGACTTTTATGGACAACAACAACATACCCAGATGATTATTAATTGACACATGGCCCAAGTTAAGATTCAATATATCAAGATCATTCAACTGAAACCACAGATATGAGTAAAGAGACTATACAAATAAGAAAATTATGTAATCACGTGAAGTACGATGGAAAGAATCATCAGTTCCACATTAAGGATGACAAACATGGCAAGCATCCAACACAAATTTCACCAACACGATTGAGTATAGCGCATCGATAGGAAGAAAATTAGCATACCATTCAATTGGATTCAATTAAGAAAAAATGTTACCGGTCAACTCATACATGTTCTAGTAAACTTCAGATAACTAAAGATGTAATCTACTTACACAGTTCATCTTGAATTAATTACTAATTCGAACAAAACCAAAATCAGATCCCTTTATATTTCCTTTAAGCAAATTGATACTATTTTTCAGCAGTGCTTTTCTGTGTTGCTTGAACTCTTCAAAAAAGTTATCAGGTGTGTGTTGGATCCTTCAAAAGTAGTACATTTTAGGAGGATCCGACACGGGTACGGCACCGTTTTTGGATCAACTTAGGTGCTTTTAAATAACTAAAGATGTCAGCAATCTACTTACATTGTACATCTTCGATTACATACTAATTTGAACAAAACCAAAATCAGATTCCTTTATATTTTCTTTAATCAAATTTAATATTTTCAGCAGTGCTTTTAGAATGTCCTCTTTCGATATATTAAAGGCAATAGCTCTTAGAATGTTATCTCCCAATATATTAAGACAATCACACTAGTCGCTTCAGAAGCATCCATTCTTTTAAACTTCGAAGCAATTAATTGCAATTAAGTATCATCGAAAATAAAGATTATTTGAATAGTCCACGTATCACAATCCACAGCCAATAGTCTCCAGATAATAAATGGGGTACTCAGTAGGAATTATAAGAACAACAGAACACATCCACACAATGATGATAAAATTGAACAAACCTCTTTTAATAAGTCCCCCTCCTCTGGTCTAAGCTTCTTTTCATATCCCGGTGGTGGAAACGGAAAACAGCGCGACATTGCACAGAATTGTACTCCGAGATAAAAATGCTCCGTTAATAAAACAATGAACTCCAATTAATTTCGCACAGCAGTGTTCCAGTAACGGAACGAACCAGCAATTATACTCCCGTCCATGCACCATATCCCCACATTCCTTTCCAGCTTCAGTTCACTTTCATTTAATCCACTGTCAATCAATCAATACAAAATCCTAGTAAATTAAACTTGCTCTCCAGTTCAAATTTTACAAACAAGATTCCAACACAGTAATTCCAAACTTCGTCAAGGTAAACATCCAACAATTCTAGAAGTATCTACAGTCCTCTTCCATTGCCTAAATCATTCTATTTTCCAGGGTTAAATCCCCTGTCAATATCCTCCCATTAACGGGCGATCTGCCTATGAATGGTCACTGAAAACTCTTCAAAACCCAGGCAATCAAACCAACACTTGGGAGTAAGCAATCCGATTGAGAAACCCTAGAAAATTCCACCAACACCAGCACAAAGAGCAATGTCTCAGTAAGCAAAAAGAGTACAAAAAACTCCAATTCCAACAAAAAGGTCCAAGAAAACCAAAAGGGTGTCGAAATTCAAAGGAATCAAAGTGAAAAATTCGAACTTTTCTTTGTTTTATCAAAAAAAAAAAAAGTGAATCCAGATAAAACCCAGAAATCCCAAACTACCCAAATGGCTAAATTTCAAGCTGAAATCAGAATCAATTGAAATCAGATTAAAACATTATTCCTAGTTCTTCTTCTTTTTAGTGAGTATATAGTATATATGTATATATATATTTACCTTGTCCGCTCTACAAAATGAAGAACATTGTAGGAAGGACAAGATCTCAAGACAATCGGCAATAACAACAAATATAATAATACACAACAACCATCTCACTGTGGTTGATAATCGATTTTGCAACTCAAGAATCTCGTTTTTGGTTTTTAGTAAAAAGGGTTTGAGAAAAAATGGGTTTTTTCTTCTCTTTGCTTGGTTTTTATGGGGTTCGGGAAATACACGCAAAATGTGGCAAAGAGGGCAAAAGAGAGAGAGTAAAGGCTGAGGGCCTAAAGCCTCACATATATTGAGAGAGGAAAAAAAATGATTTTGTACAAAGGGAGGATTTTAGAGAGAGAAGTGAGATCTCTCTCTCCATTAAGTTTTTCTTTGTCCCAAGTATTATGATAATGATAATTTGGTTCCGTTATTTCTTTCTTGATCTGTCTTGATATATTTTTTCTCAAATTGTGGTTTATCAGAAACATGATTTCTACCTCCTAAGATAAAGATGAGTTACACATGTTTCACCTGAGGTTACAGGAAGTGTGTTATTGTCGTTTAACCTCGAAACAAAAAACAAAGGATGGTTACAAAATCTGAAAAACAAAGACTGATACATGTGAGCGCTCTTTGTACTTTGTAAGGTATGTATCTCAACTTTAATCTCTTTTTTATATTTGTGTACTATCGAAAGTTATATTTACGATGATATTTCTGAATAGTCTCTGATTCTTAACTTATCACGTGAAGTAGATTATTGTTCTCCATAATAGGATGAGAATTTTCTTCGAGATTTATCGCTAATGCCTCGTTTTGATCCATTATATGCTTTGTTTAAATCCTTTATGTTGGAGTTTAATTTCTAATTGCGTGGATAATACGGACATTGCGTCATCTCAATCTTCTTCCAGTATATTATTAGCTGTTTTTATGAGTGTGGCACGCATTTTTTTATTTGTTTTGAAGTTATTGTACTACTTAGATATCTCGTGTTTTCTTGAAAAAGTAATTCTATGATGGATTTTGGTATGATCTCGATGAGATTGATATTCCAATCCTTCTTCTTAGAACGTATTGATTTGACCCCATACGTAGGATCAAGCATGTTGTTGTTAGAAGCAAAATTTCGAATAGAATCTCTTTAATGTTTCAGAGCTATTAGAAATAAATTCTTTAATTAGAAAAAAATCAATTTTGATGGAAGATACATATCAAAAAGTTTTTGTAACTTAATCATAGATGATAGAATTCATTTTTGACTTTTATGAATATGATTTCAATTCTCCATTACTCAAGCACGCACGCAGGCCACGATCGATATCGCCTGACTTCGGCTGACAAATTCGAGCAGGCCACGGCCGATGTCGGCTAGCCGATGTGGCATGGCTGATGCGCGCATTTATTTTCTCATCTTCCACTAGAATATGCATTTAATTTAAAAAGTCATTTTTTTAGTTAACAACTTGTTTTGATTAGTTAATTGGATTGTACTTTTTGTTTTGATCGTAGTACTCTTTTTCATATCAGATTGTCTCATTTAATCTTAATAGCTCTCCTAGCAATGCATTATAACTTTTTGTTATCGGGTAAGCACCATTTGGAGTGAGTTGATACTGTTTGTCTTGACCAAACATGCAACGGAAAATGATAAGACGACAATTAAAAGATTGACAATGTAATTTATCATGCTAACCAAAGATAATTCAGAATTTTTGTGTTTTAATTTAGGGAAAAAGGATAAATATACCTCCGAACTATCGTAAATGATATGTAAATACCCTCCGTCATACTTTTGGACATTGGTGCCCCTGCCGTTCAAAAACTAGAGCATATATACCCTTTATACTAACGGACATACACGTGTCATAATCTTATCCATCAATCCGACATTTATCGACGGATAAGATTGCGCCACATGTCCCTATTTAGTCTTCCGTTATAGTGAAAGGCATATATGCTCTAGTTTTTAGATGGCAAGGGCACCAATGTCCCAAAAGTATGACGGAGGGTATCTGCATACCATTTACAATAGTTCAGGGATATATTTGTCCTTTTTCCCTTTAATTTATTGTAAGCTTGATTGAATTTAGCTTCTTTCAATGGCAATATAATCAATTAGGCGGAATATGATTCCAATATGTTTACTTTGATTTTTGGGAAAAGGTAGAAGTACCTCCCTAGACTATGACCCAAATACCAAAGACACACCTTAACTAAACTTATGTCCTATTACCCCCTGAACTCATTTTTTTTTGTAATTTTGTACACCTTTTTGCCTTACGTGGCATCCAAATATCTCTCACGCGCCTCAACTGCGTGAAGTCACGGGGTGTGCCACATAAGCCAAAAGGTGTACAATATTATATATAAAATCAGTTCAAGGGATAATAGGACCTTAGTTTAGTTAACGTGTATCTCTGGGATTTCGGTCATAGTCTAGGGGGTACTTGTGCCTTCTCCCTTGATTTTTATATAGGCGAAATGGTCTGATGGACCCCTATACTTGTTCGAGTTTGTATTATGGACCCTTCTACTTAATCATTTACCAATTGAACCCTTAAACTCAATAAAACACAATATATCAAATCCCTATGACCATTGACCAAGCTTATGTGGCAATAAAATGGTTGAATTGGCGAGAGAGTGTGACTACACGCATCTGAAGGCAAGTGAACATCATATTTAAACTTAAAATATTAAAATAAAAATAAAAAATAAAAAAAATTTAAAAAAGATCCCTCTTCTTCCCTCAACTCCATTCACTCTTTCGCTGCCATCCCCATCCCTACCCCCAACGACTTTTTCTTTCTTCTCCACACCTATGGTCATTTTGATCTTTAACGAATATTTGGCATTGGGACCTCTTTGACGTCAAGTTTCAAGTTGTTATCAGTGGAGGGAGAGAGTGGCATTAGTTGATTTTATGGCAATGCTCACTGGAGTCCATTAATTTTGCAGTGGAGTGAGAGAGAGAAAGGCGACATTAATACCTTTTTGCTAGAATGGGAGGCGACGAGGGTGTTTGTTGATAGACGAAGAGCACGGAAAGGAGAGGTTGTCGTTGATTATTCGCAGGGGGCACCGGTGGTGTGGCGGCTTAGGGTTGCTGATTTTATGGTGGTTGGAAAAGGAGGAAAGGAAAATAGTGAGGGTTTGCGATGGAGATGATGGAGGAGAAAGTACAAGTCTCGCCGGCGAGAGGAGCGGTGGTGCGGCGACATTCGCCGGTGGATTTTGGATGTTATGTGGTTGCAACCGGAGTGGAGGCGTGGAGTCTTAATTTTTTCTTAAATAATCAATTTAAAATTTATTAATTTACCTTTTATTTAATAAAATTTTGATTAATAACTGTCCAAAAAGAAATTATTATAAAAAATAAAAAATGATGTGGCAAAATTTATCTTACATGTGACATCAGCGCGATTAAGAGTCACGATGAGTTGAAAGGGTTCAACATGTTGAGTTTAAATGAGTTCGGGGGTTCAGATGACAAAGGGGTAAGTAGAAGGGTTCACAATACAAACGAGTACAAGTACAAGGGTCCACCAGACCATTTAGCCTTTTATATATACTTTACTTTGAGCCAATTGGACATTACCGCTAAAAATTGCTTATTTTTAAAAGCATTTTTTAAAAAGGGAAAATTACGTGTATAAGCAATCATATATTAATTAATTACTTAACATAGCTATAGTTTGTCTAAATTACAATTCGCGACCTACTTTTAGCTATAATTACGCAGTTGAGCTTTTTAGTTTTGTATAATTCGCATGTTTGTATAATTCAAAATTTGTATAATATAATTTGTATAACTTTTGTATAATTCAGAATTTGTATAATATAATTTGTATGACTGTTTACCCATCGTATGTTCGTAACTGTATAAATTCGTTATTTTGAGTTTATACAAAAATAACTGAATTATACAAATGTACCCGCGAATTATACAAACCTGAGAATTATACGAATTCATAAATTATACAAACGAGGCAACTTAAATTGTAGCTACAACTCGTAAATATGCAAACTATAGCTATGGATCATAATTAAGTTTATTATAACGGCTATTTGTGAAAGTTCTTCTTTTAAAAATAGTTTTTTTTTTATAAAAGTGCTTTTCAAATTAACAATGTGTGTTTGACTAATTTATTTGAAATGTGTATTTTATAAGCAAATTGTGTTTGACTAATCTTTAAAAAAAAAAAACTTTTGAGAGTCAACTTACGATAAATGGCCAGTATTAATGTACTTTTAATATTAAAATTGTTTAATAGAGAGAAACTAGTTTAAATATCTATTGCAAAAATTAAATTAAAATATTCATATTCAAATTTTCAATCAATACTATAATTTTTTTGGAGGGTTGAAATCATTAGATTTTTTTTCTTTTTTCTAATCTTGGAAATATATTGTTGTTGCTTCTTTTTTTTCAATTCTGAAAAATAATACGTAAAATAATACTCCCTATGTCCCAATTTATGTGAATTACTTTCCACTTTAGTCAGTCCCAAAAAAAATGACACATTTTTATATTAAGTAACAATTTAACTATAAAATATCTATTTTACCCTTAATAAAATGATTTACAGTCACACAAATTTCTATCATTCATTTTGGACCACAAGTTTTAAAAGTCTTCCTTTCTTTCTTAAACTTCATGCCCAATCAAACTACCTCATATAAAATGGGACGGAGAGAGTAATACATAAACGCAAAATAAAATATAAATTTATTATATTAAAATAAAAAAATAAAATTATTAAATGACACTTATATATATATGTGTGTTACATAAATATTTAGCTTCTTCCCAACAATAGAAATAATGATTCTGCTTTCATTTAAAAACAGTTTTACAGATTTGCCAAATACATATTTTTTTAAAAAGTGTTTCTGGCTCCCAACAACAATGCCAATTTGGCTCTTCGTACACTCATTAAGATATTGTTTGACATTGATACTAAAAACTGCTTATTTTAGAAGCATCTTTTTAAAATAGTTTTTTTAAAAAAAAGTGCTTTTAAAAAAAAAAAAATTTGTATTTGACTAATTCATTTGAAAAGTGCTTTTGAGAGTCAAATTACAAAAAATGGCTAGTGTCAATGTACTTATTATTTTGTAGAGAGAAATTATTTTTAATATTTATGATAAAAAAATAATTTTATTTTTATTTTTATTAAATTAATATGTACACATTTAAATTTTCAATCAATATTATACCTTTTTTGGAGGGATGAAATCTTTAAAAAAAAATTCTTTTTTCTAATCTTGCAAAAATATTGTTGTTATCTTTTTTCTAATTATGCAAAACAATACATAATATAATAAATAAAATATAAAAATTTATTATATAAAAATAAAGTATAAAATTCTTAAATGAAATTTAGCCAAACTTATGAAATATGTTAATTAATTAATAAAAAAATATTGGTAAATATGTATGTATGAAAAAAAAATTAGTCTTGAGAAAAATATTTTTTTTGTTATTGGGAATAAGCTGAAAATTGTTCTTTCTTAAAAAAGCAGAAATAAAAAATAAAATAAAAATTATATTGTTGAGTAAAATTAAAATGTCGAATTACCATCTGCATACGAGGCAGCCTGCGCCACATAAGCAATTTTGTGTTCTTAAGTGAAACTCAAATCAAGTGAATGTTTATGTAGGTAAATTCTTAGTTGTGTGGTGTACCCCTCTTGGTTGTAAATTCGTTAAAAGTGTAAATACTTTAAAATTTCAAATTAGTGAACTTTCAAAAAAGATTTTAGTATAACTCTTCGAAAATAGAAAAAGAAAAACTAATAATTTTTTTTATCAAATCATATATATATCACTTAAATAATTAGTGAAATAAGTTACAAAACTTCAAAATTTGAATATGTAGTGCTCCACAAACGGTAATGATGTTCAATAAATGAAAGGAAAATATGAGAGAGATATGTGAGGGAATTTGAATTGTTGGACATGATTAGAAGGGTAGATATATGAGACTATATTTTTGGCTATTTTGAAAGAGGGTGTATACATGTAGACGCCTCAATTCTATCTGACAACTAAACATTTTAATTTATTTTAACTGTGTATTCTTAACACTCAATATTAACGTAACACATAAATTTGATATATGTCTAGGTGAACATTTTATAAGTTACATTATTCAACTGACACATGAAAAACAAATAAATATGTCTAGAAGTACATTTTCATAATTGAAATATTTACTTGTTAGCTAAGACCCAATTTAATTAGGAAAAATTTCAAAAATAACAAAGATAAAAGACATAATAAGTCTCTATAGTTATGGTTTCGGTAATTGCGCTTCATAACTATAGTTCTATTTGCTATGGAAGTTGAAATTTATATATTTCGCTTGCCATTTTTGTATATTTTGCTTACGTATATACCAACATGACAAATATATACAAATGGAGGTTGTGGTTTGTATATTTCGCTTGCGAAAATACAAACAAGGCAAGTATACACAAATTTTGTATTTATACATTTAAGATATTTTTTTTAGAACTACGTTTGTATATTTCACTTCCCAATATACAAACAAGGTACTTTATTGGCAATACACAAACAAGGTACTTTATTATGATTTTTTCATAATCGTATACAAATAGCTAGGGTAAGTATATACAAATTCTAGATTTATATTCAATCATGAATTGATTTTGTACAAATTCTAAACTTATACAATCAGAGACCAAATTATACAAATAAAAAATTGAATCACAGCATTTTGCAAAACTATAGCCACAAATTAAAAATAATCGAAATTATAGTTATAATGTAGTCTAGACGTTTGTTATTTCACAAAAAATTTCCATTTAAATACTTATTTGTATATATTAATCCTAATAATTTAGATATCAAAATAAATGAATTAAATACTTATTTGTATATATTAATCCTAATAATTTAGATATCAAAATAAATGAATCAACACTAATTTAGGGTCCTAATAACTATGTCGTTAATAATTTGATCCAAAAATTACCCTACGTTCTCTCGATTCTAAAAGTACAACACCTCGAAGCAACCATATTTGGCTATAAATAAGCCAAAGATATTTTTCCTCATAAACACCGCTTTTATAAACTCCCTTCTCCATATCTGAGTAGTGGCTTAAACCCTAGCCGCTCCTCATTTTGTTTCTCTTTCTCTCTCCTTAAACCCTGGAACTTCCTCTCTCTCAGGTATCATTTTTGCTGTAAAAATGGTGGATCAAAGCTTGGTTTTCAATTTCATGATTCAATTTTTTGTTGTTTTTGTTTTTTGATCTAGTATTTTAGTTGTGTTTTTTATCTGCGTAGCTTAGTGTAATAGTATTAATTTGTATATGCTTCGATTACATGTGTTTTGAGCCGAGTTTTTATTGGTAAAGTTTGTGTACAATCTAACCTCCACAGAGTCGACTTGTGTTATTATGTTATGTCGTTGTTTGATCTGTGTTTGTTGATGTAGTTTATTTGATACCTTGTGATGATTTGATTACATTTGTTTTGAGCCGAGTTTCTATTGTAAACAGCTCGTCTTATCCTCTCTACCGGATAAACGTGTAGTGGTAAGGTCTGCGTACATACTAACCTTCTTAGACTCCACTTGTGTGATTATCTTGTTGGATCTATGTTCCTTGATGTGGTTTATTTGATAACCTGTGAGGCTTGCTGTGTCTCATGGAATATTTGTTGAATTTGTTACTCTTACTAATCATGTATGTTTCTTTGTTGTGATCTGAAAACTTTTATTTGAAGGTTTGACAACATGTTATGATTTGCTTATGATTGGTGTAATTACTTTTTCAATATTGATGTTTAACCTTCGCAATGTTGTGGGGGCCTAGATCCACTTGTTGGGTTACACTGAGTATGTTGTTGTCGTTGTAATATTGATGTCTGTTTGGTGTGATTTCTATCGTAATATTTGTCAAGAAGACTTTTGGATGCTAGGATGCCAGATATTTTGTAAATACTCTCTATGTTTAACTTAAACTTTTCATTTTAACCGAGAAGCTTTTACAGTCACTCAGATGTTGTGACATGTTTATAATTACGAATTTCAAATAAACTGTGTGCGCAGATTTGTGAATTTGTCGGCACAAATGGCTTTCTGCAACAAACTCGGTGGTCTGTTGAGGCAGAGCATTTCCACAGGAAATGCAGTAAGTGCAAATTCACCAACTCCAGCAATGCTTAATGCCATCCGGTGCATGTCGTCAAGACTTTTTGTTGGCGGTATGCTTTGAGTTGTCTGTGTATCCTTATTGGTTATAGCTACTGACGGGTAAAGTTTTGCAAATTCATAAATATTTGATTTTCTTATTCATGTATTTATAGGTCTTTCATGGGGAACAGATGATCAGTCACTGAAAGAGGCCTTCACTAGCTTTGGTGATGTTGTTGATGGTAAGGTCCAGGAGGCAGATGCCTGCTGCTTTATTCTCAATGTTTTTTTTCCTAATCTCTGGTGACATAGTTTGAATAAACATGGCGAAAAGCGTTATTCACATGAATAACGTGGTCTTGTTGTACTTCCCAAAGGATGTCAGATCATACTTTGTGCATCTGTTTGTACATATCATATAATTTATTATGTAAATATGGTGTTGGTTGCTTCATGTATCTAAGAATAGCTGAATGGTTGACTTCCATTTCTCAATGTCTGTCCAGTTTATGCACTGATTTTCTCCTCAGACGTATTAATGTTCTGTTACTATCATTCTCTGGCCTGCTGTTTTCTTGTATTGGTGCAGTTTTTCTGTATACCTTAAATAGGTTTTGAGTGCTCAATATTGATGTAAATTTGATGGGTTCTCAGCAGCTCTTGAACAGGGGTTTTATATACATATATTAATGTGTGTATGTGTGTATATATATATATTGCACACTGAGCAGGTCACATTTCTTTAATTTGTCGCTTACTTAGTGATTGGGTGGGGAGAACTACATTAACGTGGTTAATTTTGTATTCTTTCAGTCTGGTAAGTTGTTACCTCCTTTTCTTGATTGATATGGGGTAGATTGCTAAAGGTGGGCTTACTCTTTGTAGTTTTGGTCCTCTGAACTGTTTTTCTTAGTTTGCTACTAAGGCTGTTAAGTGCTTCCATCTTTCATTGTTTGTTGCTCAGGCTGTGAATGTGCTTCCACTTTTTCTTTGTTTGTTGCCCCGGATGTGAATGTGTTCACGCTGAACTTTGTCTTTTTTTTGTTACAGCAAAGGTAATCATCGACAGAGATTCTGGCAGATCAAGGGGATTCGGATTTGTGAACTTCTCAGATGAAGATTGTGCAAAAGAGGCCATGAACGCAATGGACGGTCAGGTAGAAACATCATATCATAAGACTGTTCTGTGCACAAGTCTAGCGTCCACATTTAAATATTACTGTTTGCATTACAACTGCTTTACTTTATCTGTCATGGCTGATGATACGTTATTATGCCCTTGCAGCAACTCCATGGAAGGAATATCCGTGTTAATTTAGCCCAAGAGCGTGCCCCTCGAAGTGGCGGATATGGCAGTGGTGGTGGTGGCGGATATGGTGGGGGCTATGGTGGTCAAGCTAGAGATAACGATGGATTCTAAGCCACTTTTATCTTTTGCTATTAGCTGTCATGTGTGCATGACAATATTTATCCAAGTAGAGAGGACCTGGTGTGATAGCTTTGTTGAATTTATCTTTTAAAACTTCTTTTTCTGCAAGGTTTTTAGTATCAATAATTTTTCCAGATTTTATCACTAAGTCATCTGTGTCCTAGATGCTGTTTATTGTAATCAATATTCAACCATGCGGCACGTTGCAATTTTTGTTCTTTTATTTTATTTATAGTGAAACGATAATATGAAATGAGTTTAAATGGAGATGGTGACATTCATATAATTTACCTCAACTTAGTTTGAAAGTGAGACGTACACTTTGTTTGGAAAACTGTTGTGTATTGTTTTGAGATATATTATATTTTTTTGTTTGATGAATATAATGTCGTTATATGATGTTGCACATTGAAAATAAATTTGTAAGAAAAGAAAGGCTGAGTTTATAAGATTAGTAAAAAGATAGGGTAAATAATAAAATGTAATTATTAGATAATGGAGGAAAAGGTAATGCAATGATAGTACTTATTTTGAAGTCTAATATTCTTGTGGATCAATGAAGAGAGTTGAAAATCGTGATATTGCAAGTTTAGATACCGGTGAAGGTGAAAATATAAGGTGAGTTTTGTCAATTTGTCCAAATTTGTGTTGATCAATGAAGTGAGTTGAGAATCGTGATATTTCAAATTTAGTGACCAGTGAAGGTGAACATATAAGGTGATTTTTGTCAATTTGTTCAAATTTGTGTTGGTAAGAAGTTTAGTGACCACTGACCAGGGAAGGTGAAAATATAAGTTATTTTTGTTAATTTGTTCAAATTTGTGTTGGTAAGAGGCAATAGATTTCTCATAAAATTAATCGAGATGTGTATAAGTTGATCCAAATGAAATAACTTAATACATAAGTCGGCAAGAAATAACATATATCTTATGAAATTAATCGAGATGCGCATAAGGCGTAATAAAGTAAACTTTGCTTGATAAAAAAAACAATCTTATTTATTTACTCGCAGAGAAAACAAGTGTTCAGCAAAGAAAAGATACAGCTAAACATTTAATAGCTTTATAAGACAAAAATAGTCGTTTATCATTATTTGACGTATTCTTAAAGTTGCAATATTCATTTTAATCATGATAATCACTTTATTTTTTTCTATAAACTTAATAAACATTGTATGAATTAAGAATTAATATTTGAATATATACCTACATTATGATGGTGTTGAGTGTACATATAAATAAATCTATTTCTAACTTGTATGATTGTATCCATAAATTAAATGTAACAATATATTATTTGAATAGAAAACAATAGTATTAGCTAATAGGTTTGTGTGACCCAATTTTAATTTCGAGAGTCAACTATTTTAATTTGATTGTGAATTTCGATATAGATTATTAACTTTTAATTAATTTTTTTACATATTTTGAAACTATGTAAAGTACCATTATAACTTATGCGTAATAAATAACAAATCAAAATATTTTTAAAATTATGGTAAAGAAATTGTTCAGAACTCAAAATTCAAAAAATGTCAAATAATTTAAGATATGGGAAACAATATAATTCCAAACAAGACTTACCACTTGACATTTCCCTATATAATTCTATTCCTATGCTAAATAAAATAAAAAATAACATGATATAATTAAAATGCATTAAAACAAAAATAAAAATCTAAAGTGTAAATAAAAAAAATATAAAAAAAATGTGGGACCACCAACACTACTTGATTGGGAGTATGTGTAATTCCTATTTTGTCCTTGCTTGCATCCCATAATAACTTAAATACCACTTAACAAATTTCCTTAATCCACTTGATAAATTTGTAGTCGGCTTATATCCAAAATCTCTATACGCCAGGCTCACGTTAGCATGAGTAAACGGAACGTCGCCGTTTCGGGGCATCTTAATCAAATTCTTTTTAGCCTTAATGTTGAGTAAATTTTCCAAAACTGCCACTAGCTTCTTCACCGATACCGGCGAAGTATTCCCCAAATTATACACTCTCAACTGCGCCGGACCTCTCTTCTTTCCGCCGCTACCGGTGCTCTTCTCCGCCGTATCAATCGCACCTAAACAACCTTTCACCACATCATCGATGTAGGTGAAGTCACGCGCCACCTCTTTATCCGATACGTAAACCTTGATCGGCTTTCCTTGAATCATATCCTTTGTGAAGAAGAAATACGCCATGTCTGGTCTTCCCCAAGGTCCATAAACAGTGAAGAAACGTAACCCAGTTAATGACAATCCGTAAATATGGTTATACGTGTGAGCAATTTCTTCACCGGCTTTTTTCGTTGCTGCGTAGAGACTAGCTGGTTGATCAGTCCGGTCATTTTCAGAAAAAGGTACCTTCGTGTTTAACCCATAAACAGAGCTCGAAGAAGCCCAAACAATGGCGGGTTGTGGATTAGCAGATTTAGCAATTTCTAACAAATTAACAAATCCATTCACATTTGAATGAATGTATGAAAGCGGATTCTCCATTGCGTAACGAACGCCGGCCTGGGCAGCTAAATGAAGAACATGAGTAAACGGAACAATATCGAACAATTTATTAACCAAATCAATATCATTGATATCACCATCGACGATAAAAATCTCATGCTTCGCCAGTAATTCCTGACGAGCACGTTTCAACGACGGATCATAATACGAATTGAAATTATCAATACCAATAACTCCATCTCCGCGTTTCTTCAACGCTAATGCACAATGAGAACCAACAAATCCAGCTGCACCGGTCACCAGCACCACCTTGCCGTTGGTTTTCTTAGGTATAGAAGAATGCCGGACTTTTTTCTCCCAAGCCGCACCGCCACCGAAGGAGAAGAGGCGACGGCCGTGTTGATTTGAGTTGTTAGAGATGAACAAAAAGTGATTTATAATGAATGAACAAATTAATAACGCGGAAATTAAAATAGTGATACGATAAAGAAGCTTAGAAGAAGCTGCGATAAACTTAGTGCTACTGTTAACTTTGCGGATATAAGTATTGTAACGATCTAATTTTGTTGATTTATTCGTATCGACGGAAAAAAGAGATGCCATTAATAAAAATTGTTACTATATGAAATTGAGCTAACTTTATTATTAGTAAGTAGAAGAGAAGAATTGAGTGTGTATTTATAGAGGAGAAAGAAGAAAGTAGTAAAATATAGTTTAACTAGGAGTGGGAAAAATAAAATAAGTTAATACTAATCCTCTTATGTAATGGAAATAATAATAATAATTTATTTCCTAATAACAATCAATTTAACTAAAATTTTAAAGTGAAATTAAATATTTCATTTCTCTAATTTTAACTTAAATATGGATTCTTAATTATTTGTATTGTTGTTTCTAATTTTTACTTTATATAGGGAAGTAAAATTATTCTTAAATTTTAAACAAATCATTTTATAGCTTATTACTCTTCTTACTTATTTTATAGTCGCTATATTAGCTTAAAAATAGACATGCAGAATAATTCCAGTCATTTTGTTTTAATTTAGTGTTGTTTTTGTTTGTTGTTATCGTATCTTTTTCATTGTTTCTTTAATTTAGGATTTTTTCGAATTAATTCTTCTATATTGTCGAGATAGAGGAAATTTGCGTTTATTTTGCTTTTCTCAGATTTTACGTGTGAAATTATGCTAAATTTATTAATGTTATTATTTTTTTAAAAAGTCAATTTCTAATGAATAACCACACAAATAATTTGAATAATTAAATTCTTGAGAGCTAATTCAAAACCATTAGTATAATTGCAAAAAATGTGATTATTCACCAATATCAACGGAATCCAATATACGAATTTTAAGAAATCGAACGTTAATATACTTAGTCAAATATTATAAAAATTTAAATTTAAATTTTTCAATAATTTGTTTTCTATGGAGGGAGGGGTCACCGACAAAGTATTTTGAAGCTATTTAAAAATAATTATGTCACTTCTAATTGGGGGCATTATTAAATTTTAGATCTTAATTTAGTTAAGACATATTTGAAGGCTTTTTTTGTCGCAAAGGATTTTTGTTTTGAGAATTTTCTCGAAAGATGTGTTATTGGTAGATATAAAAAAATGACCATCCTCTGGAATTCCTCCGTTATTTAGCTAACGGTTTCAGGATCGAGTTTTAAATGTAAAAAAATCTTGCTGGAAATATCATCTCAAAACTTAGATCATACAATACGTAATTCAAATATGTTTGAGCATGACAATCACTTTGTGCCTACCCATTTCACTTTCTTACCTAATATAAGAATGAAAAATCTGAAACATTTTATTCATTGGTGGATAAAAATTATGAAAGTAATAATTTATGATTGATAGTGTTCTTAGAAAAAGGAAGAAGATACATTCGAAAAATAACAAGCTCAATTGAATTAGTCATACTCCAATATAGATATCGGATACTGAATTATTTATTTTTACAAATTTGTAGTCTAATGATAAATATCCTTCATTTTCAATCAAAAATCTCAAATTTTTACTCTGTCTATAATATCGTATTTCGATAAAACTTTTTAATATAAATTTTGATCTAGTCAGACTGTAAAATAAATTCCGAACACATCGGGCGAAAAACGAAAAAAAATATCAATAATAATAATCGCCGGCCATGCTGTGAAACATGCTTGCTAGTAATTGGGAAGCTTCTTGGCTATTCTGTCTGCAAATGGCACACAAACATCAACTGCGCCAACGTCCATGCCACCTAATCCGTAATTATAACATGTGTAATTATTAAAATAATAATTACTATAGTATATTAATTAGCTAATTATAATGATTCATGAATAATTGTGTCTTGTAAAAAAATTTAGGCACATGATCTTTGTACGAACTACGACGTACATATTTTTGCATTACAAAGAATTAATGGAATTAATTCCTCTGTTGTTTAATTATATATCTTCTTCCTTTTTCTTTTCTTTTTTTGAAAAAAATTGTACAATGTTTGGATTTTTTATTGGAGCTCAGATTAATTCTGAATCACGCACTGTAAGATTCATTTGGGGTGAAACTCTTGACAATTTTTCCTCCATACTGGAACTCAACATCTGATTATTAGTTTCATCCCTGAATTATTAACAATCTTAAAAACACCAATCTACTTAACTAATTGAACTTAGATACACCTCCGATCTGCCACATGACATAGTAAGTGGTCTCAAACTTTTGTAGGAGCATTAGACTCTTAATAAAGAGCAAGTTCAGATTAATTTTGAATCGCGCATTGCAAGACTCATTTGGGGTTGTCACTCCCGATAAAAATTTCTCCATACCTGAAACTCGACCTCTCATTAAGGGTAAGCAATCCTTCTGAAATATTTCTGAACTTGATGCAAATTATTAGTTTCGTTCTTGAACTGTTGACAACATTAAAAACATTCTTCCTTACTAAGATAACCCCCAATTTGCCATATGACATATCAAGTGGTCTCAAACTCTTGTAGGAGCTAGCACGAGACTCTTAATAAAAAATCGAGAGAAATGTTGAAAACACTCCTAAACTTAATTGAGAATTTAGAGATGTCTTATCACTCAAGTTATAAGATCAAGGGCTATTTAAGTTTAATTAATCAAACAAAAAAATATTTTTAAGACCGTTAATAATTTAGAATTCATTCTTTTCTATCAGTCAAACATTAACTCAAGCTACAAAACTCATCATGTTTAAATTTAATGCACTTTACAGTGACAATCACATTGCCTTTCTTCAACTATATACTGTCCAAGTGATGGGAGGTTTTCAATCTTCACATGTTGTCAGAGCATTTCTTTCCTACATATCTTTTATTTTACGTGATACTTTTCGCTTTTAAAAATTAATTTAACCAATTTTTAAAGTTAAAATTGAGTTAAATCAACTTATGAATATTTTAAAATTAGAGTCTAGACAGTAAAAAAATTCTACAAAAATATTATGGTTAATTTGTCATTGTTCTAACGTCAATATGCTAAAAAATACATTTTAAATATTGATCAAAATTTATATAATATTTTTTTAAAAAAAATAAAAAAAATGTCACGTTAGTGTGTGTGTTCGTTCTTGGTTTTGTTTGTGGTTATAGTTTCTTCTCCCTGTCTGCATGCATGCGGAGATCTTGAGGGGGGTTTTCACACTCCCTCCGTTAAAAAAAGAGTGACCTAGTTTGATTTGACACAAAATTTAAGAAAATAAAAAAAAAATTTAAATCTTTTGATCCTAAATTAAAGTTATATCAAATGTACAAAATTGTCCTTTAATCTTGTGTTCTTAAACATGTCACGTGGAAAGCTGAAAATAAAATGTTACCAAAAAAAGAAAGAGAACATTCTTTTTGAAACAAACTAAAAAGGAAAAGAGTTTATTCTTTTTTAAACGGAGGGAGTAATTACTTTGACTCTAATTTTAAAAAATTCGTATTGTATATCAACCTGAGTTGTGGTGTAGTGGTGAGACTATTTCACCCTAATCAGAGTTCTCAGATTCGAGCCTAAATATAGAGAAAATCAGTGTGCGGTCTGAATTTAGTCAGAGCTTTAATATGAACTCCAAATACCGAATGAGAAACCAAAAAAATAAAATCATATTGCATAAGATATGTTAATTAAAAAATGTTTCCTCCCAAAAAAAAATTAATTTAAAAATTTGAATTCGACATTTCTAATTAAAAAATAAACACACTCATTTTCATTTTTGGATGTCCTTCAATTGTTTCCCCATCTTCCAACATGTTGACATGTTTTCTCTGTTAGGGTGATTGAATTCTTGATGCTGGTCTAAGGTGGTCCATGTATGGGACCAAGTCAATTAACTACCTCGATCATCTACCAATAAATTAAGGGTTGAGTTATAGAAAAGGTAAATGAGAATATATTGATCTTATTGAGTTGAGATTAAAAAAGTAATAAACGTAGGACGTCAAATATTGCTAGGACACATATGTTTCTTTGTTTAATTTTATACAAATTTAAGTGTTTACTTGTGCATATTCAAAATGAAAAGAAATAAATGTATGTTGATGCCAAGTTAAAGATCACATTTATGTATTATGCTTAAAAAAGACTCAACGTCTATTATATATTTATAAAAAGATAAAACACATAACCCCCCTCCCCCCCATGAATTTGGTCGGACAACTTACTTTAACACTTAAACTACACGTGTGTTTAAATGCTCCATTAACATCTTTGAAGTGAATTTAATGCAACCCTAAGGGATGATGTGACAAAGAGAGTGAGTTCTCTCACCTAATAGTGTGTGAGGGAACTATAAAAGAACAAAAAATTATAAAATCATACACATGACATTTTTTTATAGATCAATATATAATTAATATTTAAAATATTATTTTCTTAATATATTAACTTTTATTAAACTATATGAATTTTCTTATTGACCCACAATTTTGTTCTCTCTTTATTTTATTGTCTTCCCCAATATAGCTTCTTCTCCATTGAAGCATCATTTTTTCCTCCATCTTCATCTTCAACTCTATCAACTACTTCAATTTCACCATCTCTTTAGTGATCCACAAAAACCAACACCAACATCTTATTATTGATGTCAATTTTACACATAAATTTTATCGATTTTCATCAGAGCTAAAAAGCTTGATGGTTCACAAATAAGACGAAGAAATGAAGAGAAGCAGAGGTGTGGTGGAGCTCGTTGGAAAATATGAAGAGGAAAAAAACGAACAGTTAAGAGCTAAAAATGGTGAAGAAGGAGGAAGAATAATGAAGTGAAGGGGGTGAGTGGGGAAAAATAAAAAGGAGGTGGGTGGGGGTAAAAATGGATCCACATTTTAAATTTAAATTTTATAAAATGTATTTGTAATTAATTAATTAGTGTAAATTAATTTTAAGAAGTGTTAAAGAAAAGTTGGTGAAAAAATTTAATTAATGACGTGGTGCTGACATGGCTATGTTGTGGCACTAACATGGCTATGATGTAGCAAGTGAGAGTGGTATAATAATCTCAAGGTGATTTTTAATTCACTTCAAAGATGTCAAGGGGGTATTTAAACGCCCGTATAATTTAAGTGCTAAAGTAAGTTATCCGATCAAGTTCAATTTTTTTTATGTGTTTTCTCTTATAAAAACTAATTTTAATCATGTATGCACTCTATAATTTTCTTCCAGATAAAAGATCGGATGAATTGCATAAGTGAAATTTTTAATTTTGATTTTCTACTTCGATTAGTTAAAAAAGTTATATTTACGGCATATTTGTGTAACAGTTGAGTCTGATGAGGAGTAGACTGTTTCAATTATTTATTTAGGGATGTTTAGACATTTTCTATGAAATTATGACTTTTTTCAATTATTAGCCCCATTTTGAATAACAGTTGAATATTTATATTTTATTTGAGGATGTTTGAAATTTTAGACTTGGTTACACTAAATGAAATTTGAATATTCAAGAATGTATCGAAAACATAATGTAACTCTTGCAGAAAATTAAAGATTTCTGGCATAGTAGTCAAAATAATAATAATAAATAAATTATTTATGGACTATAGTTAGAGCTGTTAAAATGGACTTGACCCGCTAGGTCGGCCCAACCCAATCTTTGAATTAGATGGCGTTGGGCTCAATTTTTTTAGCCCATTTAGAAACGAGACTTTTTAGCCCAGCCTCATTTGGCCCGCTGACCTCGTAGGCTCAACCCGCAAGCCTCAGAGGTCAGCCCGCGGGCTGTGAATTTTAAAAATATTTATTATATATATTTTAAGTAGTGTTTTACTTGATAAGATTTTGTCAATAAATAATTTTAAAATACCAATATAAAATCAAGACTATATTTTTTAGGGAAAATTGTATATAATAGCAAACTATTAATTCAAAATAAATGCTATAAATATAGTTTGATTTAATTGTACCCCATAGCAAACTGTTGCTATTTCATCTCTCTCCTGGTGAATCTCGCTCGCCACTCTCGTTCTCTCCCTCGCCTCTCTCGTTTTTTATACAAACACAAGTGTATAAAGTGCGTTTGTGTTTGTATAAAGCGAGAGAAAATTGTATATATACATATATTTTCGTTCCCCTCTCTCCCCTCTCTCCCCTCTCCCAGATCTCGCTCTCTCACTCGCCTCTCTCGCTTTATACAAAAAGCGCAAATTGTATAAAATGCGTTTGTGTTTGTATAAAGCGAGAGAAAATTGTATATATACATATATTTTCGTTCCCCTCTATCCGATCTCGCTCGCCACTCTCCCAGATCTCGCTCTCTCACTCGTCTCTCTCACTTTATCCAAAAACGCAAATGTATAAAATGCGTGAAAATTGTATATATACATATATTTTTGTTCC